>QNUK01000087.1:692500-745000 GCA_013621035.1 Clarias magur | reverse complement strand
TATGCAACTTCTAAAATAGGACTCGGTCCAGCGTACTTTATTTTATCGTCCTTTTTGTAATTCGCACTATTATGCACACAAAACTAATGTGAGAAGCAGTAGGCACTAAATCGAAACTGTTCCCCTGTAATGAAATGTCGGCACCTTTTTTTTTCAGTTGTTAATTTTGCTTCACTATGTTAAGTTTTTATAGAATTTGCGTTACCGCTGGGGGTGCAGTGGCTTAGTGGTTAGCACTGTCGTCTTGCACCTCCAGGGTCGTGGATTGATTCCCGCTTGGGGTCTGTGTACAGTACGTTGGGGTTTGCCTGTGCACCCCATCTGGGACACAGTAGGTTCCAGGCCCCCTGCGACCCTGGATACAGGAAATTGGTATAGAGCGAGCGAGGGAGTGAGTGAGTGAGTGAGTGAGTAAGTTGTCACTCACTGGGTTTTCTTAACTTCTTGTGCTCTGCTCGTGGTTATAAAGGAGAAGCCGAGTGAGAAAGTATGAGTGAGCAAGTGTCTTCCCAAGCGCTCGGTGCAAAAACCTCCACTTCACAACTATTAACGGATCGCTTTTGTCATATTTATGTATGGATTGGTATTCCACGGGGCTGGGAGTGTGATACCGTGGTTATGAGAGACTGTCAGACAGCGGCGCTCGACTGCGCCCTGCTCCTCGCTTTTCAGCTGACAGAATAAATGCGCCGAGGTCGCAGTGGAACCGAGACCGTTTTGGGCCGACTCCACCCAGCTCTTGCGTAACTTCTGAGCGGCGCTGAAGTCTCCAGTCACGTCCGAGTCTGAATACCGCATATTAGGTATTAACTCCTGACGATGCTCGCATTAATCACGTCTGAATACGGCCCTTTCTTTCTGATCCTTTCCGTTTTCCCGCTCTCTTTTCCCCTCTAATTCTTTCTTCCACTATTTTTTTTCTTTGTCACATTTAATCTACTTTGGAGTCTCTTTTGCTTTTCACTCTTTTTCAAGATTATTCTCTCTCTCTCTTATTCTCTCTCTCTCCCTCTCTGCACACTTCTCCATCTCTTCGCTCTGTCGGGTCTCATTGTCATTCCGGTTACACAAACTTAGCCCAGACAATTATGTCCTCAATCTAACACTATCAGGAAATACAGTGATCCTCTGTATTTAATTTACTTTAAGCTGGAGAAGGGAGAGCATATGTGTGCATGCGCGCGCGCGCGTGTGCGTGTGTGTGTGTATGCGCACGTGTTCGTGTGCAGGCGCACAGGCCCGAGTGCAAGACTGAAATATAATTACCGGAGGAAAATTGAGGCGCTCCCTCTTATCTTTGTCAGGAGAAGGTGTTTGACATTTAACATGAAGAGCGGGCTTCGTTCAACCCTCCATCACCTGCTCTCTGTGTGTGTGTGTGTGTGTGTGTGTGTGTGTGTGTGTGTGTGTGTGTGTGTGTGTGTGTCTCTCCCTCTCTCTCTTTCTCTCGGTGATCCATCTCTCTTTTTCATCATATCACAAAGGATTTCTCCCTCATCAGCACTTTACGTCCGCTTCAACATATGGACGCGCAGAGAACCAAAATCCGGCGATATATCCGAATGCAAGCATCTCAGTTGAACTGTTTACATGGGCATGGCGTTTAATCAGACGTTTTTTCAAACGCCTTTTTCCGCCTGCTGTGAAGTGTTTCAATCTGGCCGAAGTATGTTTTTTCGCCAACTTTTTTTTTCTCTTTAGGCTTCCCATCTTATGTTTTTGCGATCAATCCCATCTTCTGCGTTATGATTGGTTACAAGAATTCAGTCTCACCTATGATTGGTTAAGCACTACGTACGAAATGGTGACCCAATCAGTGATCCTTTCTCAGGCGGAGACCCAGCGGACCGAAGTTTCACAAGCAGGAGAGAGTTGTTCAGGAATGGAAGGAAGGACTTCCTGAAGATGTGTAAATTTAGATTTTTTTTTTTTATATGTATTAAATGAGATTGAATATTAAAATGAAATACGATTAAACATAGAATGATTAATAGTTGGGCGGGACGTCTGGAAAGTTCATCTGGTCTTAGAATCTTTGCTGTGCTGCATTAGATGGAGACTTCTTGGCTGTGCACCATGCTGCGTCATAAACACTGTGAATTATGAGCCATCGCCTGAACAATGAGAAAAATCCATAGCGCAGGCTGTGAAAAAGAGTGAAACTGTCCGCGATGCCGTTTCTCTGGCTTTTTCAGTTCGCGCTACGTGATCAGGATCTATCGACTCAGCGCAGAGGTTGTGATCATGCAAACTACCCAGGTCAAGGGTCATGATGGGCATCATTCAGCATTCATGCATGAGCCCATGTGTACAGTACGTATGATTATCCATCACGTTACACCATTGTTTAACAATCACCAATAGAGTGGTAGATTACACTTATAGATTCATTATTATACATTATTTCATTAGGTGCAATTGGTAGCTCAGTGGTTAAGGCTTTGTACTCTGGTTCAGAAGGTCCCAGGTCCCACGACTACCAGGTTGGCACTGTTGGGCCCTTGAGCAACGCCCTTAACCCCTTAACTGCTCAGATGTATAATGAGATTAAAACAACAACAAAAAAAAGTGGATGAGAGTGTCTGCTAAATGCCTAAATGTTTATGCAAATATCTAATCAGCCAATCACATGACAGCAACTCAAAGCATCTAGGCATGTAGACATGGTCAAGATGATCTGCTGAAGCATCAGACATTCTGCAGACGGGTATTCTGTGTATTTCCAAAGCTGCTAATCTACTGGGATTTCCACACACAGAGAATGGCGTGAAAAAAGAGAAATGATCTAGCGAGCATCGGTTCTCTGGATGAAAATGCCTTCATGATGCCAGAGGTCAGAGGAGAATGACCAGACTGATTCCAGCGGATGGAAAGGCAACATTGAACTCAAACATCTAGTTACTACCAAGGTATGCTGACGAAATTTGGCGTGAACAGCATGAGAGCATGGATCCATCTTGCCTTGTATCAGGCTGGTGGTGGAGGTGTAATGGTATGGGCAAGATTTGGGCCGTTCAGTACCAGTTGAGCATGGTTTAAATGCCACAGCCTTACCCAAATGTCGTTGCTGTTCATGTCCATCCATTTATGACCACAGAAAAACACACAAAGTCAAAGTCATCTCGAACTGGTTTCTCGATCATGACAATGAATATATACTCCCCAGATCCCAATTCAGTCGAGCGCCTTCGGGTTGTCCTGGAATGGGAGATTCGCTTCATGGATGCGCAGCCGACAAATCTGCGGCGACTGCGTGATGCTGTCACGTCGTACGCACCGAAATCTCGAAGGAATGGTTTCAGCACCTTGTTGAATCGGTCCCATGAAGACGTCATGTCGTTTTGAAGGCAAACACGGTCTAACCCAGGACTAGCAAGGTGCACCTGTAAAAATCTTGGAGTCAGGAGGATCAAGAGCGGAAGGGAAAATGGCCGCCAGACAGTCTGTGTCCTGTTTGGTCTCGTCACACGTCCTCTGTAGTCGATCGTTGCTTAGCTGTCTGTCTGTTTGGATGCTCAGATAATGTGTGATTTGTGTTTAATCTATTTGAGGTTTGTAAATGCGTGGCTATAAAAATGGTGTGTGTCTGTGTGTGTGTGTGTGTGTGTGTGTGTGTGTGTGTGTTCTCTTATGGTTATTTCACGTATTAATGTCGACAAATCAGTGAGCCCAGCTGCCATGCATCGGCTTGTCTCCTTTCCAACTGTTTTCTCTCGCGCTCTCTGTTTCCCTCTCTCTCTCACACACACACACACGCACGCACACACACACACACACACACGCACACACCTCATATCCCTCTCCAGATTGCTGCAGAAGGTCAATTGCCATTTTGCCTCTGCCAACATCTTTATCAAAACCAATATTAATTTTTTGCTAATTAGGACCTGCGAGCTAATGAGCGTCACAGATAATTGGTTCATTTATAATCCATAAAACAACCGTGGCTTGTTAGCAGATCAGAAAGCCGCGACCAAAACTCCGAGCGAGCGGTGAGCAAAGAGAGACGGAGTCAGGCGCGCAGGCGGTGCGGAGCGCGGAGGCCAAACGCTAAACATTTCCTACAGTACATTTGAACTATACACACTTCACTATGAATAAGAATCTTTTCTGTAGTGTATCTATTAAATGTGTTCGGAACGTGCTTTATTTACGGACACATTTGTGCAAACACACCAGAGTGAAACGAGTCTCCAGGCTTATCGAGTCTTTGTTAGGGCCAACAGAGACAGAATTTCAATTAATGAAGAAAACAAACCAACAAACGAAAGAGTTTTAGTTTTCACTAAAGATCTTAAGAAATGAGGGCGTCAGTTCCGTAAGTGCAGTGACGCTTGTAGTGTAGAGTCGTTCAGTGAACCCGGTTTACATGATTGTTAGCCAGATGCTGTAAATGTATTTGTCTAGACGAGCCACATTTCACAACCAAAATCCTTAATCAGCTTTAATGGTGTCGTTCCCCGGCTTACACATTCCGCTGGGTTTAGGGAAATAATAAAACCTGTGACCTGTAATGAGACAATTAACATTTCTATAAAAACAACTGGGAATGATGAACATCGCAGGGAGTTTCTGCTGAGACGCAAAACCAAACTGCAAGCGGTAACAAAGCGGTGTTTTAAAGATACCAGATACAAGACGCCGTTACGCATCGCGTCACTTCAACCCCAATACCACGAGGGCCGTTCAAGTCAAATCAGGACAGGAAAAAAACCTCCCTTTATTTCTCTATATACTGCTACACCGAGGCACTTATCCGAGTGTTTCACTAGAGCTTGGACCCATCAAGGTAGAAAGAATTTCCCAGGGAGCCATGATCGGACCGCCTGCTTCACGTCTGAAACACTGGCCTCACAGGAACTCCTTTGACGTCCCGAACATGTGGGAATGGCTTGGAGCGAGGTCAGGACTGTAGGTCAGTTTTTCACCGACAGTTGAGGATGAGTTATCGGTCGATTTTCAAGGTTCAGACATTCCACTCGCTGAACCTCGGCGGGATCCGAGCCACCTCAGCCGGGATCGTCATTCACGGATGTACAGTACTGTACGGCCTCCTTTAGTAACACTTTCATCATTCAGATGTTTAATGCAGCTAAAAGTCTCATCACCACATCGTGCTTTGAAGTATTTTCTAAATGTCAATTGCTTCTACCATGTTCATTGCCGAGGAATTCAGAAAGTCCTGTTTTGACTTGAACGCCGTTTGTATACGCCCATAGATCCATCATTCAGCAACGTGTAAATTGGTTTAGTGAAACCCATCGCTCATGTTCATTTACTGTCTGAATTTCTGAGTTTTAAACAAGATGAATGTGGAGGAAGTTGTCTTTTTGCTGGGACTTTCAGTCAATCAATCAATCAATCAATCAATCAATCAATCAATCAATCAATCAATCAATCAATCAATCAATCAATCAATCAATCAATCAATCAGTCAGTCAATTAACCAAGAAGCCCAAAACACGAGCATTTCCATGATATCATTTCTGATTGTACAAGATTTCATTTACTGTAATCCAAAAAATCTTAGGCAAACCCAAGGCCACCTCTCTCAACCTCCTCCACCCCCTCGCCTCTTTCCAGTACCAGCAGAAATGTGAATCAAAAGTTCCAGACTGACTCTGATCCCTAAGAAGCTCTGTTCTCCTCAGCGGCGCCGGTCAAAACGACTGTCTTGTAGCGTGAGCACACGGACCGATAGCGCCGCCAGAGAAAGGACCGAGAGCTGAGTGATGAAATTAGAGCCTGTGTTTGATGCAATAATATGTTGTAGAGAGACACCGGCTCAGTCAGGTGGAGAGATTGGCAGGACGGGAGAGAAAGAGTTAGACTGAGCAGCAGATGGAGGGATGGGACGCTTCGGGAGGCAGCATTTCGAGCAGCGAGGCATCTGTTTATGGTGGAATATAAAGTCCAGCTGTCCGTTGTTGGATAAGAGTGGAAACGTTGGCTTGGGCTGAGATGAATGGAGAGAATCATACGAAATCTGTGCACGGCTGGAGTGTAGGCGTTATTATTAGTAGTACTAGTCGTAGTGGTGGTGGTGGTGGAAGTATTATACACGACATTACTGTATAATCCACGGAATAAAACAAACAAAAAATCGAACAACACCTAAGTGGCAGTTTCCCCAAGATCCCCAGCAAATAAAATGTCAGCTGCTGAATATTCAGGGGGACAAATGTGACCTTAACAAGGAATAATTCGATGCAAGAAGGCTGCTCCACGTGTACAGTAAATACAGTTTGGATTATTTCATTCTCAGATGTGTCGCCTCTCTGTGCTATAATGTAAACTTGTCCCAGTGGATTCCTGCGCTCAGTTTCACTAGATTACCTTCCCAGCCGACCAATAGACATTCAGACTGCACACTCACCTCGTATCTACTGTATCTTCAGGACTGGGGGTTCGAATCTCACCTGTAGACTGTGTCTGTGTGTGTGTGTGTGGAGGTCACATGTTCTCCCCAGGTTTCCTCCGAGTTCCCTGGTTTCCTCCAACAGCACCAGGACATGTGGTGTAGACTGGCATTGGCATTTCTAAATTGGCATTTCCGGGTGTGTGAGTGTGTGCAATTAGTCGATTCCCCATCCAGGGTGTACCCTACCGTTCGCCTTCGGTTTCCTGGAACTGACCGTCCCCCATGAACTTACTTACAGGACAAACGATATAGGTAACGGTCGGATTGGTTGGATGAGCTTGATGATGATTTTGGTGCTCATCAATGGTTCATCTGATTGGCATCTGGTTAATTCAATTGGTCTCGAAGAAAGAGTTGTTTTGACAATGACCGTTCACAGTCGAACCAAGGACTCGAGTATTCAAAACCTGCGATGGTTAAGCGGTTATGAAAGTTGTGTCACTGTTTTTTTTTCTCCTGCTAATTGCAATCATTAATCACTTCTTTTACTCCCTAACCTTCAGGAATGGTAAATCAGAAGAGTGCAGGACATTTCAGAAAGGTTTTTACAGGAAAGATGTCTATGCTAATCATTGCGCTTGCTTTCCGCTTACTTACCATAATTAACATTAAAGGTTTCATTTTCTGGGACAGACTTGATAAACTGAACTCCTAGAATAAACCTTCGTGGTCTGTGTGTTCCTTGGTTACACTTCCCCAGATTAAGTTCCCAGGCTACAGTTTCTGGTTTAAAGTTCTTGCAGGTAAAGTTACTGGGCTTTCTTATTTGGGTTCAAATCCTTTTTTTTTTTTTCTTTAGTTCCTAAGCTGAAGTTTTTTTTTTTTTTTTGGACTTAGGCTCCTGGCATAAACTTTGTAGGTTGAAGTTCCTGCCTTAAATCCCTTAGCTCAGTGAAAAGCAGGACTCGTCTCTGTTTTTCCTCCCCCTGTTTCCGCCGCTGTGGCACACTCATTCTCCTCAGCAAGAGAAAGCCCTGCTGTCTCTCTCTTTTTTTTTTCTTCTTTTTTTCTTTTTAATGGTGAACTGTCACACACCTGACGTTTACTGAACAAGCATGTCCCTGAGCAGTGACTTCTGCAGTGCTGCTGACGCAGCCTCTCACTCAGAGGACAGCAGCCATGACACCTGAGTTTACAAAGGTCCCATGGTTCGAGCGGCTGTGATGGAGGGACGAAGGAGCGGACGAGAGTCCTGAGTGAACGAGAAGAAGCGTGAAATGGGTTCGCCGGTGAGTGAAAGCTTAGGCGTGAATGCCGAGGTGCTATTACCTACGCTTTGATTCAACAGAGCCCCAAAAGACCACTCTGAGAGAGAGAGAGAGTGTGTGTGAGAGTACGTGTGTGTGTGTGTGTGTGTGTGCTGAGTGATTATGTTTATGCTTGTGCAGCTGTATTTCAGATATAGATGTCAAAAAATTGACAAGGAAAAAGATAGGCGATGAGACAAAAGGGAAGCAGATAGACAGACAGATGTATGGGTTGGTGGATAGAGACGGAGGCAGAGAGATTGTGAAAGGCAGAGAGAGAAATAGAGACGTAGACATTGTGAGGCTGTAAGATGGAAATGCGTTTCGATTGACAAAATCAAGAAAAATGCAGATGTCAGATAGACAGCGGGGTGAAAAAACAAACAAACAGATGGACATAAAGGTAGACACTTGGGGTTGTTGTCCAGGAGGTACAGTATAGCGCCCCCCCCCTCACTAAACTGTGACCTGGTACAAATTCCCACAGGAACGCATTTCCCTTAACGAGGACGGCGTGGATGGGTTTATGATCGCTGCATAAGCGCTCGTTTAAAAGACAAAACTTGTCAGTGAAACACAACATCAACATCTGTTTCTGTATTTCTACCTTTAAATCACATCAGCATCCGTCCTGAAGATTTAATAGAGTCAATAAAACACAGTACTATATACAGTAGTATGTGCATGCAGTCCAGTCTAGCCTGTGGAAAGTGGACAGAGAGACAGCGAGGAAGCCGAACAACAACGGGGCAGATGGATGGATGGATGGATGGATGGATAGGCAGGAAGACTGACGAAGAACGACAAAGAGCAGGTGCAACGTGAAAAAGGAGGCGTCTAGAGGAAGTGAGAGCGGCAGGTAGATCCATGGAGGGACATACAGTAGACGAGTGCGGGACAGATATCCAAGCAGACAGACAGGAAGGAAGAACGGCGTACAGTATAGTGCAGGGAGTAGGAAAGAGAGAGAGAGCGAGAGAGAGACAGATTTCGTAGACGGATATGCAGACATGGTGAAAGTAAGCAGACGAAGGCAAAGAGGTGAACAGAGAGACAGAGACAGATCACGTGAATGAGTGAGGAAGACATGGGCAATAAAGATGACAGAAAGGTAGATAGACAGGTTGTGTGTGTGTGTGTGTGTGTGTGTGTGTGTGTGTTGTTATGCACACGAGTGTGTAACTACTCTCACATGAGAGTGTTTCAGTTCCGTTCTCCTGTAATGTCCTGCTTTTGCTATTCGTGCACCTTGTCCGGGGTTTGGGACGCACCTCGCCTTGTGACATCACACTCATGTCAGTGATGTCATCATAGCGCAGTTATAGTCTGTATGATGTAATCGAGCTGAGTTTTGGTGCACAGGGGGAATTTTGTGAATAACATGATGTTAGACTTGCGTCTCTCTCTCTCTCTCTCTCTCTCTCTCTCTCTCTCACTGTGGGGCGTGTGTGTGTGTGTGTGTGTGTGTGGTGTGTGTGTGTGTGTGTGTGTGTGTGTGCGTGTTTTGTTTGTAGGCACAATGTTCGGAGCGTTAAAGCGTTTGCGCCTTTGAAGCGTGACAGATTTAACCATAAATCTGCAGGATTAGTCCACACTGGCCCAAGGTCTGTGTATGTTTTTGTGTGTGTATGAAACATGGGAGTCGCTTAGACATCGGAAATCCGTCACCTGCCGTCCCTGTAATACTAATATTACTGCACTTACTGCAGAGCGAGTGAGCGAGCGAGAGAGAGAGAAATGTTGAGGTTTTTAAACTCACTTTATGTGGAAACAATAAAAAAAAAACTACTTTACATTTTTTCTTATATACACACACATTCACATATGAACACATAGACCTATATACTGTACACACACACACACAGAGACGAAATCAACATGCATACATTATAGACACACACACACACGCACGCACACACACACACACACACGCAGTGTTTACATACAGTATTTAGAATTTTTTTTAACACCCACTAACCCCCTACCCACCTTCCCTACTATTAACAAGACCTTTTTTTTCTTCAGTTTTAGTTTTTTTTGTGCATTCATTTGCAGGTTTATTTACAGTTTGTGGTTTGGTTCAGCTGTTGTCCATTTTTTCTTCTTTTTGAGTGATGGTTGTGTTTTTGTTGCCTGTTGTGTTAGGTTTTTTTTGCCGTTCTTTTTTATTAGTAACATTTTTACTACCCGTCTCTTTCCGGTTTAGGACAGCTGTAGAAACAGGTTCACCTGCTCCTCTATGTTTACAGGTGTGTGTGCGCGGTGCTGCTCTTCACTCTCCTGTACTCTGAGTCTGACTGCGGCTTTTCCGTCTGGTTGTCGGTTCTGTGCCGGACGTCTCCTCCCGTTATCTTCTCGGTTTTCTTGTGGTGTTGGCGTCTTTGGGTGTCTGGACTCCTTCGGTGCTCACCCGCTGGCTGTCCTGTCTCACTCCTCTGATCTGTTCATTATTAGAGCTCAATGTCCACTTTGACCCAGGTCACGTCCTTTTATGGTCAGACCTGCACCTGCGCTCATTACCCTGTTGCCATGGTAGTTAATTAGTCTCACGTCTCGATTGTTACTTCCCATCACTATGCCTATTCAGACGTTCTCCGTTCCAGTGTGTGCGTTTCAGAATATTTTATGCATCTTAAAAAGTTTCTGTTACAATGCACAAAATTTTTCCAGTTATATTTGTGTGTTTTTTTTCTTTTCTTCTTCTTCTTTGAGTTTAATCATTGATGCTGAGCAGTATTTGCTGTGCCGGAAGATTCTCCACTCTCACTGTCGGAGAAGGAGGTCAGTTCATCTCTGAGTCAGTTAGTAAAGTGTGTGAACGTGTCAGGGCATCTTTATAAGCCTGAGTTAGAGATGCCACGTCCTCCTCAGCGAGCTAGTCTATACGAATTAGAAAGCTCACATTTCACCTCAAACAGAACGCTTCCTTTCTGTCATGAGCTCTCTCTCTCTCTCTCTGTCTCCGGTCACAGTGTGTGTGCTTAAGACCTGGCTGGTCGAGGAGTTAAACGCAGAAAGGTAATTTGTCCTCGTGCATAAATTGGTACAGAACCAGAGCCCGAACAGAACCAGAAACCGAACCAAGATGAGCAGAATGTGAAGCAAAACTTAAGCATGATGGAAATGGAAACATGAACAGAACGGAAACAGGTCCAGAAACCAAGCAATTCAGAACCGGACAGAACTGGACAGAACCCGAATAAGAGATTTGAATCAGAACCCGACCCAGTGCAGATCAGAACGGAGATAAAAAGCCGCACCAATGTGGAAATAAATACTAGTTTTTTACGCATGGACGTGATGACTGCACTTCTGATGATATCATCGTGGAGACGTCTTGCCAAAACACACATCGGCGTAAAATAAAAAAAAATGTGTCAGTCATTAGACCTTAGAAAAATAGACAGGCAGTGTGTTTGTGTGTGTGTGTGTCTGTGTCTGTGTGTGTGTGTGTATGAGTGTGTGTGTGTATGAGTGTGTGTGTGTATGAGTGTGTGTGTGTATGAGTGTGTGTGTGTATGAGTGTGTGTGTGTGTGTGTGTGTGTGTGTGTGTGTGTGATGTGTGTGTATGTGTGTGTATGTGTGTGTATGTGTGTGTGTGTATGAGTGTGTGTGTGTGTGTGTGTGTGTGTATATAGTGTGTTGTGTGTGTGTGTGTGTGTGTGTGTGTGTGTGTGTGTGTGTGTGTGTGTGTGTGTGTGTGTGTGTGTGTGTGTGTGTGTGTGTGTGTGTGTATGAGTGTGTGTGTGTGTGTGTGTGTGTGTGCCTTATCTATGATGGTGTGGATGTCAGTATGTGTGCATAGGCAAAATAGTCTTGGAGTGAGTCCAGTAAATAAAAACGTGCGCATGACGGAAATGTGTGTGTGCGTACAAATGTGTGTGTGTGTATGTGTGTGTGTGAGTGATTGAATAAAGCCGCTGCAGGGGGCGAATCAGACCGGATTATGTTTACTCCTGAAGGGTCTATTATTTAAAAAAATAAAATAAAATGAAAAAGGATGATGATTGCAGGTCAAATTCTGCACAGAAATGCTCTACACATGACACACACACACACACACACACACACACACACACACACACACACTCACACAGTAAACAATGTGTGTGTACCGACCCTAAAAGGCACAGTTAGTGGTGTAAGAGGGGCTGTGGAGAAAAATTACCCCAAATGAATCGTACACACACTACTGACTACTGAATTCCTTGCCAGGGTCAAAATCCCATTACGCACTGTGAGTGCCCCTGTAACACCACCCCCCCATACACACACACACACACACACACACACACCCCAAACCCCAGCCGGATGTTATTTGTCTCCTCCATTAACACATCACAGAGAGCTCCATTATGAACACTGGGAGGGGTTAACCTTTCTCAACGGCTTGAGAACAAATTAGGACGGGAACGCTCGGCTGCTCCCTGCTCATTAGCCGAAAGGAAACACGGACGTTAAGGCATTACGCTAACACGCGTGAAGAACGGCCTTCTACAGAGATTATGACACCGAGCCAATTAGGAGTCGGCTTGATTTAGAGTTCAGGTCTATTAATGAAACAACTTGCTATTAGCACAAAGGCTGATGGATCTCGTACTATAAAACATGGATCAAAACATTCTTATCACGTATAAATTATTTCAATTAGCTCTGAATTCGACGCAATTGCCTGCGTGTATAATTCATTATTAATTTATTACGCATGCAAGTATATCACAGGCTTGTTATGACTTCACATCTGTCATTTCACCGATAATATTTTTGAGAAGATGTTTTATTTATATCGCCGCCACAAGCCGGTTAGGAAAACATGTCATATGTTATAAATTAAGGCTTATTACGCTTACCATCATAATTGATCTGTGAGTAAATAAGCGATTTCTGGCTACTCCGGGGCGGCACGGTGGGGTCACACCTGCAGGGTCCGGGTTCGATTCCCGCCTCATGTGTGCATGTTCTCCCCGTGCTTGGTGGGTTTCCTCCGGGTACTCCGGTTTCCTCCCACAGTCATGTAGGTTAGGTTAAGCCAGCTGACGAGTGGGTAGCATCTAAATATACTTTTATATACTGTAGACGCCGCATTACAGCTTAGGATAGTAGGATATGGGGTGTTCAAGTCAATCCGGGACTGGTGATGGAATGTAAATGAAGACGTAAAAGGCGAATGTCATTTACATAAGATTGTAAGCATAGTACTTTGATGAGACTTTTACTTGCAGTAATACATTAAAATGGTGCAGATGTTTTAAAGAAACGTACATTCAATAACTTTCCACCAATCTGCCCATTCTGCCCTCATTCCGAGACATTTCCACATGTTTGGGGCATTAAAGGAGTTCCTGGGGGGCCAGCGTTTGGCTAGACATGAAGCAGGCAGTCTGATCCTGGCTCTGGTGTACTGAGAAGACTTTCTACCTTCATGCTATCCAGGCACTAGCGAAACATGCGCGGCTTAGCGGTTAGCAATGTCGCTGTGCACCTCGAGGGTCCGGGTTCGATTCCTGCCTCGGGATCCGAGTTCTCGGTCCAAAGACATGCAGATTGGGCTAAGTGGCGTTTCCAAATCGACAGTAGTGTCTGAATGCGTGTGTTGACCGGAGGTCCCACCACGGCTGTAAAATGTAAACCGTAAATAAATACTGTACAACGGTAATCACCATTCGCCTCCACGGACCCCAGTTGGACTACAGAGGTCCCTGGATGGATGGATGGAGTGAAACACTGGGATAAGTGCATTAGTGAAGCGGGGGATTATATAGAGAAATGAATGGAGCTTTTACTCTCATAACTGTGTTCTGTTGTTCTGTACAATCAAAAAGTTCTTGTTCAGTTTGAATAGATATTACTGCATGTTTCTATTAATACCGCCGCCACAGGAGCATCACGCAAGACTTCTAATTAATAAACAAAAAGCAGACACTAGTACACAGCTCCATTTACTGTTTATTAAATCGTCTGGCGAGTTTGAACCTTTTTAAAAAAAGGTTTTCATCGAATTTAGCGAGTAACGAAATTAAACGTTCCTTGTCCGTAGATCGTTTCCATCAAACTATTTACTTTAATATTTATGCCACGTAAAAAAATGGTACTGTAACACATTTTGTAAACAAATAAAATACTAAAAAAAAATAAATAAATAAATTATTTTATGTACTCTATAGGCATGTATAATATAATAAGTAAGTAAATTCTGTATTTTATTTTCTTATACTATATTTTTTTTTATTGATTTCTGATATTTTTTTTTCCCCTTAATATTTTCGGTCTCTGCTAATTTCCACTATCATAACGTACTGCAGTGTGTTAAGATTTTTTATTTATTTTTTATCCTACACCTAAGAAACCAGTCCTCCGTCATTTACACAGTAATAACTGAGCTCGTCTGGTGTTTGAGGAGCACTTTTCTGTTCGAATTTTTCCAGAGCTTTAATATATCGCTCGCGTTAGCTAACTGACAGGTGTTTTTTAATATTTCCCAATGTTCCATGAGGATGAGAAAGAGGAAAAAGACCGAAACGAAACCCTCTCTCTAGTTATTTACCAATGCAAAAAAAAAAAAATAAAGAAATTTTAGTTTAGCTCCTGATGCGTGTTAGATAGATCCCTTTTCTAAAGCAGGCACATGCGCACGCTAGCCCGCGTTAGCCTCCTCCCCTCGCGCGGAGTCCCAGCTGTGTGTGGAGATGAGGAGGACATTAATAAAGTTTAGGTGTGTTGCCCCCGTCCTTTAGGGGCCCTGAAGGAGCTGCTCTATTGATCTTCTCAGGGATGAACGCCCGCTGTGGGAAGATTTAAACACCCCATGGGCCTCGTCTTCTACAAACCCCGAGCTATTTTAAACATATGGCAGCCTCGAGCTTTGTACTTACACAGCCATCATGATCAGGCGCGCACACACACACACACACACACACACACACACACACACACACACACACACACTTTAGGGCCTGACACTCATTTATGTTGGAATTTTCTAGTTAAATGATGCACGCTGGTCCATATGTGCTACTCTGCAGGAACTGGCCAACATATTCAAACCGATGCCCAAACACACACCCATCAGTCTCCATTTACACTACAGAACAGTGAATCAATCATTTCTTTGTGTGTATTCTGATTCCTGAAAGGATTGTTGGTGGAAGCAACATTTTCCAGTAATTTCACTTATCCAAAGTGATTTATGTTTTTTAAAAAAAGAACAAATATGCAGAGTTGACTTTTTGATCATTTTGAGCAGTCACAGGCTCTTTATTGTGTGTATATTCAAAATAGATGGGTAAATCACAAACCCGCCTTTTTTCTTCTTCTTTAAAATCGCTTTTAAAATCTTTCAGTATAGCTTTTTAAAACTTTATTTTTTAATTTTTTATTCAGATTGTCTTATCTCTGACATCATACACAATATTCCTAATAAAAATCGGGGCTGAACTCCACCCAGGAGTTTGTTAAACATTTAACATCTCGCTGCTTTCTCAGTGAGCAACAATTCCAATCTGCTTTTGCTGTGTATCCTAAAGCAAAGCTACAGAGTCCAGAATGTCCTATTAAAACTGTTGGCCGCTGGATTGTCTTATCAACACTTTCCGTTCAAGTCTCGTCAGGCTGGTGTGACCGTGTTCCATGTTAGCTCATTTGTGATTGTGGTGCCAGCAAAAATGGATGCCCCACTTGTGATTTGAATGAACGAAGAGCAGCGTGCATGATTCTCGCTTTCGTGGTCTGGGGGTCGAGCTTGTGCTGAAATAACTCCAGCAACTTTCAATCCAAACTGAATTTGGAGTGATACTCTAGGGAAGGTGAAAGTCTCTTAAAGAGAATCAGAAGTTCAAAAGTCAACCATCAGCTGGAGAATTCATCAGCGCTTACAGTTTTCTGGGATTCCCAAAGGCCAGTAATGGAACAAAATAGAAAAAAATGTTCAAGAATCAACAATGCTCGTTACAGCGAGCTGGAGCCCAAACTTCGGATTAACTGCAGAGGTGGGCTACCCGGGGGCGTTGTGATCTCGCACTTCTTCCTACAGAGGTCCTGATCTCGCTCTGGCCGACTTTCACATGTTTGGTCCCCTGAAAGCAGAACTACGAGGACGAAGATCCACTTCTGATGAAGACGTGAGGACAGCGGTGCATTCGTGGCTCACAGTTCAGCCTTAAAAAAAAATTTCTAATGAGGGAATACACCAGCTTGTTGACAGATGTATTGAAAAGCAAGGAAATTATATTAATTATAATATATGAAATTATGTTTGTCAATTGTAACAGTTAATATACAGTCGGAGTGGATCATTTTTTTTTTCAAGCATTGCTTGTTTATTAGCTTTGTTTGTTGTTGACGTGAATATTTCTAACTCTAGCTATCAGCTATTAGTACAACATTCAGTAAGAGTGTTTCACCTCAATTTCACCTCTTTAGCGTCAAAAGAATTCAGTCCTTCTGCGTCTTATGAAGTCCAGGCAGATACGTTAGCAGTCATTAGCTGTTTTTGTGTTCAACTTTTATATGGGTGAAAATTTATAGTCATTGTGAATTAAAACTCTTAAATATAAACCCTGCAAATAAAGGGCCATAACATGAGTGGGTTAAAAGAGGGTATTTTTTTTTCTCCACCTGTTTCCAGCTTCTTTAGGCATGCCAGTGAGGTTGCCAGAGTTCTCTTGAAAATTCGGGTAATTGATAAGTGTTTGACGTTAGTTTCCGGGCAACATGAAAATGCGGGCAGAAAAAGTAGATTTTTAAATTTTTTTCAAACGATGGAGGAGAAATTTATTTGTAGGTCCTTGTGGTTAAAATCCAGTCTAAAAGTTGTGTCTCTTCTTAATTTATCCGATTCAGAATAATACCGAAATGCATCACGACTCTACAAAAATGCAGAAAAATGGTTACTGATGTACAACATTGACAAGACAGTGGGGGAATCAGGGTGTGTAAATATTTATTGGAGATAAATTCACATGATTTATATATTTTTCTTTGAAGATAAAAGACCGGTATTGATTGTCGCCACGGCTGTACAGACACATCATTAACTGTGATTTCATTTTGAGACAGGATGTTGTTTTATGATGGTGATTACGCCGTCTCCGTATGACTGCTATATTTCAACTCAGCTTTTCATCCGCCTTAATCACAATTCTTAAGCCTTTAAAAGACATTACAGATGCCTGGTGGAGTGTGCGAAAAAATTGAGTCCAGTTTAGTTTGAAGTGCGTTTTAGCATTTTATTAAAAAATACTGTTTTTACTAACTTGGGAAATGTATTTGACTTTAAAATACACTAATATCCATAATCCAGATCTACAGTAGAGTCACCGTCTTAAGCTTAAGACTTACATCAATCTGTACAGGAAAATCTTTGCTTGTTCAGACTCCATGCTACTGTAAACTACAGCACGCAAGCGCTAAAGTCGTTTTAGGTTCATTTAGGTGATTGAACTGATCCAAGTGCAAATATTCCAGAGAAAACATTTCAGTCATCACTCCATGTTAAAGTATCTTCATAACCCTTAATCTGATCTAAACCGTTTTCAGGACAAACCACATGATAAACTTATTGACTTTCATTCTGCACTATGTGCATGTAGGGTGGAAAGCCATTACTGTTGCTATACAAACAGCATATACAGTGGAACCTTGGATTACGAGCATAATTCGTTCCGGAAGTGGGCTCGTATTCCAAAACACTCGTAAACCAAATCATCATTTCCCATAAGAAATAATGAAAACTCGAATTATTCGTTCCACAGCCCCAAAAAATAAATACATAAAAATAATTAATACAATCTATAAAATGAAAATAAAACAAATTAATCTGCACTTTACCTTTAAAAAAAAAAAGTACAAAAAAATCCTGACAGATAAGTGTTTCCATTGGTGCGCGCAGGCGCCGTGTGTGTGTGTGTGTGTGTGTGTGTGTGTGTGTGTGTGTGTGTGTGTGTGTGTGTGTGTGTGTGGAATTAGCCCCTTCCCTCGCCTCGTTTTACACAGTAACACTCCTCCTCCCTCTCCCCACCTCTCTTTTTAAGATTCACAACAAACACACAACGGAAACTGTTTTAACGTAAAAAAACGAGACTGGCACGAGCGCATACTAAAGGAATCACTTAAGTTTCACAGCAAACGGACACACACACAAACACGGAAACGCCGTTTTAACTGGAAAAAAAAACGAAATCTCTCTGACCTGGCGTGAACGCATACTAAGGGAATCACTGCTGTAAAGTAAAAAGTAAAAAAAAAAAAAAAATGAACCAGCACCTTACCTTTGAAAAGAATCGCGACAGAGCAGAGTTTCTGTGTGTTTGTGATAAAAAAATTATAAAAAATCTTTGCTCGGTTTGCGGAACACTCGTAAACCACGTTACTCGCAATCTGAGGTTCCACTGTATACAGGTCTGCATTTATATTAATGTTTATAAAAATGTGCCCAAATAGCAAGGAATCATAAACTTGTTCCACAGACCACACATTGATTTAAGGTTTTTATCCAATTATTTTTTGGATTTTTTGTCTTTTCTCGTCTTATCCCAGCATTTTACAAGTGCTTGGATACCATCAAGGTAGAACGTTTTTGCTGGAAAAGTACGCCGGGGCCGTGATCCTTCCTGCTTCATCTTTGAAACGCCGGCCTCCCAGGAACTCCTTTAATGGCCCAATCATGTGGAAATGGCTTGGAGCGAGGTCAGGACTGTACAGGGGGACGTGGTGCTAACGCCCAGCCGACTCCCTGCAACGTGCAAGCGGTGCTGGTGAATGATTGTGTGTAGAGTTCCTAAAGACAGATGCGTTTCATCTGCCAGTTGGCGACAGTTAGCTAACAGCTAAGCCACTGTGTTACCACATGATAAACAAAAGCAAGAAAATTTCCAGGATTATTCAACAGAAGAGACAAATGAACCAAATGGCAAGACGTCGTGAAGTGTAACTGGAAAGTCTGGAAATGTCTTTCAAAAACATGCAAACTCCACGGACAAACCTCACTCCATTAAGCCACCATGCGACACTTTACTTGGAGATCAGGTGGTACATTGGTCATCAGCTACACTCTTATTACCACCCTTACTAGACGTAAGGCCGGGGCAGTGAGGTCCTGTTGGAAACACCAGGCTCCAGCAACAAGCGTGCAGCGGCAACCACGGGAAGAGCGAAAGAGTAAAAGAAACAGAAGGAAGGATGGAGATGGATGAGTCCTGCAGCACATTGTTCTTGTCTGTGGAGGCTGTTAATGTGCAGTGTATCATTCATAAGCTTAATACCGGCATCACTTTTGCCTAAATGGCATCATTTGTCAGTACGAGCAGGAGGCTGGGGAGAGGAACAGAGGACACGGCTGGCTGCTGATAACCACAGAGAACGAGAGAAAAAAAAAAAACACACGCACACACACACGCACATGTACACGTACACCGCAGAAACCTGATCTCCAACACATTTTGTCGGGACTGTAAAGAGCGAAAGTGTCAAATGAAGATCTATGGCTACTCGCCACAGCACTCGGTCACACCCGAACCGTGTGTAAGCGCTCGTTTCGGAGCAAACGTAGTAATCATATTAGTTAGGTGGCAGTTTTGTTATTTTAAAAAGTGTCAGTTAAAAATAAATAAATAAATAATTAAAATCCAAGATGCAACCACCTTTTCATCCTGTCTTGCCTGGTTGTCTCGTTATGAAGAGTTTGAATGAGTGAAAGATTATGTGGCCTTGATGTCGTGTCTCACATCTGCGTTAAATGTTCCCGGTGAGCAATCACGTGAAATCAAAGATACATATTTTTTTTGTAGAAATATAGGCTTAGGAAGAAAGTCAAGAACAAAATCTGTTCCTGAAACGATAAAAAATCTCTTGTAAAGCACATGCAAGCTTATCTACTCAAAGCAAGCATGCAGAAGACACGCCCTCGCACCCTGTCCTAACTGATGCCCCCTGCCGCGCGTTTAGGTAGAAAATGTTTGACATTCTCTGAGCTTTGAGACGAGATCTCACTCCGCGAATGTCCATTTGTTAGACAACCCAGACGATGGATGTTCCGTTCTCCGCCGCGAGACCAGACGACCGCGAGAGCGGGAGAAAGAGCCAAGTGCCGATTATTAATGAGCGGGAGAGTAAAATGCTTAATTCGCACCGTCTTCGGCAAAATTATAACTCGCTCTGAAAGCAGGCGAATTTGCATAAATCTCATTAGAAAGACAGAGAAGGGTTCATAAATCGTTCTATTAATTAGTCCTTTTTCCACCTCTTTTTTCATGGCACAGGGGTGTGAATTAATAAAAGCAGTTAGAAGGCTGTGTGTGTGTGTATGAGTGTGTATGAGTGTGTATGAGTGTGTGTGTGTGTGTGTGTGTGTGTGTGTGTGTGTGTGTGTGTGTGTGTGTGTGTGGATGAGTGTGTGCCTGTGTGGGTCACTAATTGGCCTTTGTAGAGACCAGTCTAGATTTGTGACCTTATGTGATGTAGATTTAAAGAGAAGTTCTGCTTGGGAATTTCTTTGTATTGGAGAGCCTGTACTTGATACATTTGTATGATGTGTGTGTGTGTGTGCGTGTGTGTGTTAGAGAGAGAAAAGAGAGAGAGAGATAGAGAGAGGGGAGGATTTTCTTGCTAATTCTTGTTAGTGGAGGATGAGCACCATTGTGCCGAGAAGCACTCTGATCTCATCTACAGCCAGAATGAGTCAGGGAGCCTCTTACCAGGTGTCTCCATAAACACACACACACACACACACACACACACACACACACACACACACACACACACACACACACACACACACACACACACACACATATTAAGTGAGCTACTGTTCCTGGCTCAAATAATTTTTCAATAACACCACATACTGTGTTTTATGCCACTTATAATACAGCAATTCAACAATTTAATAAAAAAAATTACATGCATATCTTAGTTATTATCCATTTATGTTTACGTTTATGTTTACATTGTGTGTGTGTGTGTGTGTGTGTGTGTGTGTGTGTGTAGGCTCATCAATAACTCAGCTCACAGCCGTGGATCCTGATGGGGAGCCGCTCATTTTCGGCGTGGTGGGTGAGGAGGCCTCGAGGTTCTTTGCCGTGCAGGAGAACACCGGTGTGGTGTGGCTTCGACAGCCACTTGACCGCGAGGTACACACACACACACACACACACACACACACACACACACACACACACACACACACACACACACAAATAACACACACAAACTCTGTACATTCTTGTTGGTGTCTAAGGGGGGTGGAAACACAAGCAGAGGCAAAATTGACTCATTTGTTTTTTTTTGTTTTTTTGCAGACAAAATCTGAAATGCAGGTGGTGTTTTCTGTCAGTGACAGTCAAGGGGTAAGCGAAAACATTCACTCACTCACTCATTTACTCACTCATTTACTCACTCACTCACTCACTCACTCACTCACTCACTCACTCACTCACTTATTTAGTCACTCACTTATTTATTAATTCACTCACTCACTTACTCACTCACTTATTTAGTCACTCACTTATTTATTAATTCACGCACTCACTTACTCACTCACTTATTTACTCACTTATTCACTCACTTATTTACTCACTCACTCACTTATTTACTCACTCATTCACTCACTTATTTACTCACTCATTCACTCACTTATTTACTCACTCATTCACTCACTTATTTACTCACTCATTCACTTATTTACTCACTCATTCACTCACTTATTTACTCACTCACTCACTCACTCATTTACTCACTCATTCACTTATTTACTCACTCATTCACTCACTTATTTACTCACTCACTCACTCATTTACTTACTCATTCACTCACTTATTTACTCACTCATTCACTCACTTATTTACTCACTCATTCACTTATTTACTCACTCATTCACTCACTTATTTACTCACTCACTCACTCACTCATTTACTCACTCATTCACTTATTTACTCACTCATTCACTCACTTATTTACTCACTCACTCACTCATTTACTCACTCACTCACTTATTTAGTCACTCACTTATTTAGTCACTCACTCATTTACTCACTTACTCACTCACTTATTTACTCACTCACTTATTTATTAATTCACTCACTCACTTACTCACTCACTTATTTACTCACTCATTCACTCACTTATTTACTCACTCATTCCCTTATTTACTCACTCATTCACTCACTTATTTATTAATTCACTCACTCACTTACTCACTCACTCATTCACTCACTTATTTACTCACTCATTCACTTATTTACTCACTCATTCACTCACTCATTCACTTATTTACTCACTCATTCACTCACTCATTTACTCACTCACTCACTTATTTACTCACTCATTCACTTGCTTATTTACTCACTCACTCACTCACTTATTTACACACTCATTTACTCACTCATTCACTCACTTATTTACTCACTAATTCACTCACTTATTTACTCACTCACTCACTCACTCACTCATTTACTCACTCATTCACTCACTTATTTACTCACTCATTCACTCACTTATTTACTCACTCATTCACTCACTTATTTACTCACTCATTCACTCACTTATTTACTCACTCATTCACTCACTTATTTACTCACTCATTCACTCACTTATTTACTCACTCATTCACTCACTTATTTACTCACTCATTCACTCACTTATTTACTCACTCATTCACTCACTTATTTACTCACTCACTCACTCACTCATTTACTCACTCACTCACTCATTCACTTATTTACTCACTCACTCATTTACTCACTCACTCATTCACTCACTTATTTACTCACTCATTCACTCACTCATTCACTCACTCACTCACTCACTCATTTACTCACTCACTCACTCATTTACTCACTCACTCACTCATTCACTTATTTACTCACTCATTCACTCACTCACTCACTCACTCACTCACTCATTTACTCACTCACTCATTTACTCACTTATTTATTAATTCACTCACTCACTTACTCACTCACTCATTCACTCACTTATTTACTCACTCATTCACTTATTTACTCACTCATTCACTCACTTATTTACTCACTCACTCACTCACTCATTTACTCACTCATTCACTCACTTATTTACTCACTCATTCACTCACTTATTTACTCACTCATTCACTCACTTATTTACTCACTCATTCACTCACTTATTTACTCACTCATTCACTCACTTATTTACTCACTCATTTACTCACTCATTCACTCACTTATTTACTCACTCATTCACTCACTTATTTACTCACTCATTCACTCACTTATTTACTCACTCATTCACTCACTTATTTACTCACTCACTCACTCATTTACTCACTCACTCACTCATTCACTTATTTACTCACTCACTCACTCATTTACTCACTCACTCACTCATTCACTTATTTACTCACTCATTCACTCACTCATTTACTCACTCACTCACTCACTCATTTACTCATTTACTCACTCACTCACTTATTTACTCACTCATTCACTCACTTATTTACTCACTCATTCACTCACTCATTTACTCACTCACTCATTCACTTATTTACTCACTCATTCACTCACTCATTTACTCACTCACTCACTCATTCACTTATTTACTCACTCATTCACTCACTCATTTACTCACTCACTCACTTATTTACTCACTCATTCACTCACTTATTTACTCACTCATTCACTCACTTATTTACTCACTCATTCCCTCACTTATTTACTCACTCACTTATTTATTCATTCACTCACTCACTTACTCACTCACTTATTTACTTACTCATTCACTCACTTATTTATTCATTCACTCACTCACTTACTCACTCACTTATTTACTTACTCATTCACTCACTTATTTACTCACTCACTCACTCATTTACTCAATCACTCACTCATTTACTCACTCACTCATTTACTCACTTACTCACTCACTCATTTACTCACTCACTTATTTACTCACTCACTCACTCACTCACTTATTTACTCACTTACTCACTCACTCATTTACTCACTCACTTATTTACTCACTCACTCACTCACTCATTTACTCACTCACTCATTTACTCACTTACTCACTCACTTATTTACTCACTCACTTATTTATTCATTCACTCACTCACTTACTCACTCACTTATTTACTCACTCATTCACTCACTTATTTACTCACTCATTCACTTATTTACTCACTCATTCACTCACTCATTCACTTATTTACTCACTCATTCACTTATTTACTCACTCATTCACTTATTTACTCACTCATTCACTCACTCACTCACTCATTTACTCACTCACTTATTTACTCACTTATTTACTCACTCATTCACTTATTTACTCACTCATTCACTTATTTACTCACTCATTCACTCACTTATTTACTCACTCATTCACTCACTTATTTACTCACTCACTCACTCACTTATTTACTCACTCACTCACTTATTTACTCACTCATTTATTTACTCACTCATTCACTCACTTATTTACTCACTCACTCACTTATTTAGTCACTCACTCACTTACACTCTCACTTATTTACTCACTCATTCACTCACTTATTTACTCACTCATTTACTTATTTACTCACTCATTTACTCACTTACTCACTCACTCATTTACTCACTCACTTATTTACTCACTCACTCACTCACCCATTTACTCACTCACTTACTCACTCACCCATTTACTCACTCACTCACTTACTCACTTATTTACTCACTCACTCACTCATTCACTCATTTACTCACTCACTCATTTACTCACTCATTTACTCACTCACTCACTTATTTACCCACTCATTCGCTCACTAATTTAATCACTCACCCACTTATTTACACTCCCTGACTCAATCACTCACTCATTCACATCGTCCTCCTGTCCTCTATTTGCTCCAGGTGGTGAAGGACACCGTGAACATCCAGATTGGAGATGTGAATGACAATGCTCCGACTTTCCATAACCAGCCTTACACTGTGAATATACCAGAGGTACAGAATGTTTGCATGTGTTTCACACTAACACACCCTGCACATTACACACTAAGCATCTGTGACTCAATGCGGCACTAGAACTACTGTACAGCTGACGCATATCTCACATTATGTTCACACACACACACACACACACACACACACACACACACACACACACACACACATACACACATACACACACACGGTAACTGCACCAGTGGTACAAAATAATGATCTCTAATTAATACTATTAATCCTTACATACTGTAATGTGTTGTGCAGGTTCTGTAATCCTGAGGCGGAACGTGATTTTGAAGTAAAAAAAGCAGGTTAATGTAGTATGACGAAGTCCGTTCTGTAGTCAACAGAATTGTAGTTAACATTGTTTAGAGCTACACTGGGAAAAGTGTTTCCTTTTGTTTTCATTATTATATTTTATTTTACTTTATTGAACGGATTATTGACTTTATACAGTATCACTTTATATTCAGTGTAGCAATGTGCACATGACTCCCATCCCAGAGGGTGTGCAAGAATCACACTCTCACCCGCTCTCACAGTTTTATATTTGTTGAAATGAAATGTAACTGAAACCTTGTATTGTGTCAGGGTGACGTGCATGATGATCAAAAAAATATGTGTGTAAAATATTGCTTATCCACGGGCTCTGACACGCACACTCGAGTACTTTCTTTACACTTTTTCACACTTCGTGTCTATTAGCGGCTCGTAAAGCGACTAGGTGCACACTGCCACTTACTGTATCGGAGAGTCTAGATGACATGTTTGAAACAATACTACTAATGTGCAAGTTTTTTTTTTTTTTTTTCAGCAGCAGTCGTACTCATGCATGGTACAGTATGAATCAATCGTGCCTAGTGTGAAAGCACCCCTAGTGAGCTATAAGAATGACTGTTAATGGACACAAGCTTCCAAGCGGCCATGCTCAAGGGATTTCCGCGAGCCATCTTGTCCACATTAGTAATGTGCCACAACGATGTATTATGTTGCCTATCATTTACTCTGATTTAATTGATAATCATGTGGCCAAAAAAGCACTTAAGAAAAAGTCAATTCTGCGGTAGCTTGTGTATGAACCAGATTTGTTG
This sequence comes from Clarias magur, assembly GCA_013621035.1. NCBI lineage: Eukaryota > Metazoa > Chordata > Actinopteri > Siluriformes > Clariidae > Clarias > Clarias magur. The sequence goes on along the minus strand of QNUK01000087.1, from coordinate 719,291 downwards.
GAGCTCCCAGTTATTGCACCAATTAGCACCTTAATTATCAGGTCAAGTTTTAAGTAACGTTTAAGTTTTTTTTGTTTGTTTTTGTTTTTTTGGTGCACATAGAGGCTAAATGTTTCTGACACGTTTATTGATTTTTGGTGGAAAACGCAAGGCCAAGCTCTCAGACATCGATTGCAATTTGTTGTCATGAGTGGGACTTTATTCTAGCGCCATTTGTAGCGTCGGGATTAATGGAGGCTCGTCCGTCTGCGAGCGTCTCGTGCTATCTTACCTGCAGCTTAACAAAATGCCAGTGGCTCGTTTCGAGCTGTCTTCTAAAAACTTCTTAGCGAACCCCATCGACGGTGACTTCGGTGATGAACGGCAGAAGTAGCATTAACCAACATTAGGCTGCTAGGCATTTTTGTTGATAATTACGATGATAATTAAAAACAAAACAAAACAAAGATTACCGGATGATGACCTGAGGTTTTGACAAACAGATAAAATGAACTAATAGCCATATCATTCATATTTAACTAATATAGCACTTGTTGTTTACTTGTTTCCTTGATTTGGGATTTAGCCGCGTGTTAGAAGCTAGGTAGCTTGGTCACTCGGTTTAGCTATGAAACAAAACAACACGCTTGGTTCAAAGGTGATTCGGAATGACTGAAAAGTAATTATTAAGGAGACAAAGATGACATAACGTTGTCAGATGTGTTTTCTTGCTGAAAGTGCTGTTGTTTTAACTGTGGGATTGGGCACAGGCATCCGGTAAGTAACGTGGCTTTCGCCGTACAGAAGCGGACAGGACCATGGCGGACAGACGTCGTGACATCAATCTGTAAAATATCCCCAGTAAGAGCAAGCGGAGTGTTTTATGTCCCCGGATATTAAACATCCTCTGCTGAGTAGTGTAATGGATGAAATAAACACCCTCCCCATTTCCGGGACAGAAAGTTGTCTCTCCGTTTTGGCGTTTCTGTCACATTTCATCTTACGTTTTTGAGAGGAAGCAATGGCGTGCTAGAATTTTCCTTAGAGATGAATTATAATTTTCACAAGCAACCTGTTCTTCATTAGATCGCAACATAAACAGAATTAATAGATAAACTGCTGGTGCATTAAGAGTGCATTTGAGTTTCTAAAAAGCAATTGGCGCAGTTGGAATTATGGCCCCTAAAACCATTAAAAAACAAATTGGGCTATTCCTTTGGGGTGATTGTTTAGGCGTTACGCGCAATATAACGTGGCTTACTTTTGCTAGTAATGTCCTGCTCTGAGTGCGCGGAATACAACGAATGGCCTAGAAATGCCCTGCAGTAATGAGTTTGACCCTTCATCTGTTTTTTTTTTACTCTGTTCTTTATTCCCTTCTTTTGTTCAGCCGCTCGTTTGTGTGTTTATTTTTTAGCTACTGCGCTTTACTATCCTGGGCCACATGGGACGCCAGTGCATTGCAGGGCACAAATCCCGGAGCGGAACTTGTACTGAAATAATATGTCAGGCAAGAACATGAGAATAAAGCAACTAATAAGAACGCAAACTATGAAAGATCAAAAGAAGTTCAACGTTCTTTGTTTCTTTGGATCATCTCTCTTTTTTCTTGATCTTTTGTCAGAGCTGGTTCTCATACGGTTGGTACACGGCAGTGGTCATGTCTGAGTGAAACTCCTGCCTGGATTTCTTCAACTGTTTTCCTCTGTCTTCTTCCCTCACTTGTCACCTTTTCTGTCTCCTTTCCCCTGTAGTCTCTCTCTCTCTCTCTCGCTCTCTCTCTCTCTCTCTCTCGCTTTTTCCTTCATCTAATCCTTGATATGAGTTAAGCGAAAAACTTCAAACAGGGTGTGAAGTGTCGTTCCGTCTCTGTATCACACTAATTTACTCCATTTGGTATTCTCAAACATCAACACACACATTCTAAAACACACACACACACACACACACACACACACACACACACACACACACACACACACCATAACACCATATACTCAGATCTTCAAAGCTTCAGACATTTCTTTTTCTTTTGTCACGATGAGTAAATAAAGAGAAGAGAGAAGGAGTGACGCGTATTTGACTCCATCTGCGTTCCCCGGCACTATGATTAAGCCCTCTCGTGAAAGCACATGATGGAGGAGGTGGGACGCGAGATTTTACTCTCTCAATACCCAGCACTCAGTAGACAAACTATGGATTTGTTCTTCTAATTGAGGAGGATAAAATAAACACGCTCACACATTCTTAAGTATATTTCTTTCTTTAGCAAAGGCTTTTAACTATAACTATATAATTATATATAATTTCAAATGTAACTGCTGCTGCCAACCTGTACATACCTCTAGATTTCATAGTTTTATCCTATTCAAGCCGTACAGTACCATGACTTTCGACTGCGCAGAATAACAGAACGCAGTTATGCAAGTAAAAACGGTTTATTTCTCTATATATACTGTAAACTCCTGCTACACTAAAGCACTATCGCTTGGATGCCATCAAGATTGAAAGTTTTGATCGGACTGTCCGCTTCACGCCTGAAACGCCGGCCTCCCAGGAACTCCAAACATGTGGAAATGGCTTGGAACAAGGTCATGACTGTACAGGTGATGTGGCAATAACTTCCAGCTGAGTTCCTGTAACGTGCAAGTGGTCTTGGTGAATAGTTGTGTGTACAGTTGCTACAGACGGGTGCTTCTCTTGCGCAACTTTGTGACGAGTTATTTCGATTTTCAGTCAGCGGCTGCAGAGGGCTTCGAGCCACTTCAGCCAGGATCCTCATTCGCCATTAAAGCTTTTTTTTACTGAGGTCTCATCAAATGTCCATCAGTTTTACACTTCCATTCACCAGACCGTTCATCACAATTCCCGGTTTGACTTGAACGACTCGCATTTTTTGGGACATTGGGACATATTATATTTGTTTAATATTTTTTGTGCGCATTTTTAAGTCTCTCCTTCCTATCGAGCCACATCACATTCCATTTTGTTTATTCCTTGCACATGATGCTAACTCAAGAATTAAACAAATGTTGATGAATTATGAAGAATTATCAATACAAAGAATACAGAATTCTTAAAATGATACTTAAATCATTTAAATTTATAGCATTACTAGCGTTAGTACCCGTTGTTGATGGTTACAGAGTTTAGTAAGCTGATCAGCCTGTACGTGTCTGCCTGCCTTTCTGTACGGTAGAACTCTCTGCCCTTATTAATGTCTTATTAATACAACGAAATTCAATTTTCAAAGGTTTTAAAAGGTTGAGCATCTTACGCCTTGTTTACACTAAGTTGTACTTCTTTCGTCACATTACTGCTTTAATTAGCGCCACGGTTTCGGAACATATGAGACAAACTGGTTATAAACTTCCTGCAGGAAGAATAAACATACAATGATCTGTACATCTTTAAAGGTTCAGTTTTCTGTGTCGCCCATTTATTTGTGTTTCGTGATTTTTTGGGCATTTTGTAGGGGCATTACGGTTGCACATTTCTGTGTCTTCCGCATACTCTGTGTATTTTCGGTAAACTAACGTATAGATTGACTCTGTTGAGTGATGCATACTGTATAGCCACGCCCACTTTGAGGGCAAAAGCACTGTATTCATCCCAAACAGCGCTGTGGGGTAATCTGGCAAAAAAAAAAAAAAACTCATCACGTCTCTTCTATTCAAACATTTTAATTTATGGCCTTATTTAACTTCAGGCACATACCAAATGACTGGCAAAGTCAATTCATTCAATTCTGTCAGTCAGTTTTGCGTGATGCTCTGACCAAATCAGCTGGACAGACATACAGATATACAGACAGATTTTTTTTCTAGATACAGATAAAAAAAAAAAAATATATATATATATATATATATATATATATATATATATATATATATCTTTGAAAGACTAGCATTGATATGATTGATATGATATACTACTTAATGTATGTTCCATATAATATTTCAGGTTAGTTCATATGGAGTATGAGAAAAGTAGAGAAATGACGTATAAAATTCTGCTATTTATTGTCCGTGTTCCGTTAAACGCCTGTGCCCTAGTTTTGATTTCAGAGTTTCTTAAGGTTTGATTCAGAAATCATTCTCATTGTGGAAATGTATAAAGCAGACGCTTTTTATTTCCTCGCACAGAACAGCCTGTGTAGAATAGCAAATTAGCTTGAATGGCAAAGCAGTTTGAACCTGAAACCAAATTAATGGTGTGCCAAAAGGAAAAAAAAAAAAATCTATTCTGAATAATAAAGTCTGAATAAAGTTTTCTAATCCAGGAGAGGATGGAAAGAAACTGATTTTTTTTCTTTCCTGCAGACTTTTCTTTTTCTTTTTTACTTTTGTCCCTCTGTCCACACATCCCTGCTGCTCTCCACTTTCACTCTCTCTGCATTTTTATGGCCTCATTACCTCCCGTGACCCCCCCTGCGACCTCACACAGTTGGAAAAAAAAACAAACCACAACATCACTCCATCAAGCTATCACGCGGACGGTGGCACACTCACTCTTCAGCAAACTGAACAAGGAAAGTGGACTGTTTTCGTGCGGCTAGCATACAAGTTTACTTTCTCAGGTATATATACAGTACAGTACAGGGTGGGTTTTACAGTTTGGCGTGGTGTCGTTCCTATAACAGGTTCCCTATAACAACATGACCTGGGCTGTTGTTTTGCTTTCTCTTTTATCGCCGCATTAAAATTTTTGTTTCTGGTAATAATGATATGGTTAAGAGGAACATTTTAATGTTGTAGAGCATCCACATAAAACAGTGACTGGGACTGGAGACTCCTTTTACAGTGATACATAACCAGCACCATGTTTGCCATGTCAGGCGTCCGACACACAGTACAAGGGAATGTTTTAGCTGTTACTGTTAAAACTAAGTGTAATACAGTGGAACCTCGGATTGCGAGTAACTCGGTTGACGAGTGTTCCGCAAGACAAGCGAAGATTTTAATACATTTTTACTTTAAAAACGAGCATGTCTTGGTTTACGAGTGCCGAGTTTTTTGACACCGACACACACCCACACACACACACACACACACTCTCTCTCGCCTTTACACCCCCCGTCCCCGGCTTCACACAGACACCCACACTCTGCTCTACACAGAAACTTTGCTCTGTCGCGATTCTTTTCAAAGGTAAGGTGCTGGTTCATTTGTTTTTTGTTTTTTTTTTACTTTACAGCAGTGATTCCGTTAGTCTGCGCTCACGTGAGTGTCATTAGAGAGATTTATTTTTTTCCCGTTAAAACAGTGTTTCCGTTGTGTGTGTGTTTGTTGTGAAACTTAAAAAGCAAAGTGGGGGGAGGGAGGAGGGGTTTTACTGTGTAAGACGAGGCGAGGGAAGGGGCTAATTCCACACACACACACACACACACACACACACACACACACACACACACACAAATACACGGCGCCTGCGCGGACAAACGGAAACACTTATCTGTTGGGATTTATTTTAGCTTTTAAAGGTAAAGTGGAGGTTAATTTGTTTTATTTTTACTTTATATATTGTAATTATTTTTCTGTATTTATTTTTTTGGGCAGTGAAACAAATTATTTGAGTTTTCATTATTTCTTATGGGAAGATGATTATGATTTGGTTTACGAGTGTTTTAGAATACAAGCCTGCTTCCAGGACGAATTATGCTCGTAATCCAAGGTTCCACTGTATAGAGTGCTGTTATAGAAAAACGAATGAACATCTGCTGACCAATCAGATTAAAGCAGTGGTGGGATGTACTTATATACTGTAGGTAGTATATATGTACAGTACATATACAGTATTTTGTTATTGTATTTAAGTACATATTTCAAGTTTTTACATTAACTCCGCTCCAGAGTACCACAAATATTTATATTTTTACTTAACTACATTTCTGCATGGTGTTGTTTTGCCCCAGGGAATCTGTGCTTTTACTTAGCTAAAGGATTTGCATACTTTGCCAACCTCTGGGTAAAAGTAGCAACTAATCACATTTGATCAAAGTATGCATCATTTTGTAACCTTTTAAACCTTTTATCTGTATCAATGGAAAAAAGTTGTATTCCTGAAAGCGTTATGAACATTGTGCACAGAGAAACCAATCCTGCCTGAGTTAATATAAGATTTATAAATGGTTTATACAGTAAATTCAACAACAGTATGTGAGGTGACACATATTACCATTCGAACGAACCATTGTAACGTCTGGCGTGGTGATGCTTTAGTGCCTTAACGGATGAAACCGGTGGTGTGAAAGGGAACATGTTTCAGATTTATATCAGGATTTCATAGCATATTTAAAAAAAAAAAAAAGAAAAGTTTGTATTATTTATTAACATGGTCAAAATGTCTATGAATGATAAAATGCCAAGCCTGGACCTGACGGTATTCTGGTGTAAATAGCCAGAGCGGAGGAGATGTGTGTGGGTTGTGAATTGGATATTGTAATTGGTTGCTGTGTAGTGAGTGAAGCAGGATTGCGATGTGCATGGTCCTGTAATTGCATGTTTAATTTGTGGGGTCGTAAAAAAAAAAAAAAAAATCCGGGAGGGAATTTTACATTAGGGGAGCAGGTGGCTAGCATCCCGTCTGACAGCTAGAACGAGCCGGAGAAATTTATATTCCCCTCTCTCTCTCTTTTCTTTCATTCTCATTGTTCATGCATGTGGGTAGTAGAGAGAGAGAGAGATAGCGAGAGAGATTCCTGATCAAAGAAAGGTCACTGTAGCGATGAACAAACTAAACATGGTGTAATCGGAGGTGAGAAGATGAATGGTACATAGTAAACTGTCTGTATGTTTTTACAAGTGAGTGGGAGAGCGTGATGAATGAAGCTCATTAGTCATCTGGAGTGTGTCTTAGAAAGAGGCGAAAGGCCACACTGCAGCAGACGCATGAACACGGCGGCGTATCAGTATTCCACTTACACTTCGTGCATTCGGACAAGCAGGCGTGTGTGTGTGTGTTTCTAACCTCCCTAAACTCTGATGGATATTAATATCATCACAGCAGTAAAGTTTAGTGCAAATGCATCAGGTTGACACGAACTCTTGTTTCCAACGGACAGCGAATTCCATAAGCAAGTCAGTTGCTTTGACGTAACAATAAACTTTTATTTTGTCTAAACTTTATTCGACTTTGTATTACAATGCCGTGGAGTTCTCGTTTCCATAGTGACGGATAATGCTCAAGGACGTGTATGATGGGTGTGCTGCAATCTACTGTAAGCCTCACAATTAAAACACTGAAAATATTGTGACTCGCTATTGAAATATATTTCATTATTGTGCTGTTAAAAGATTTCTGAAAGCAGATTTATTTATTTAGATTACATTTTTTCTTTTTCATTTTATAATGTTTTTGTAAGGAGTCTCCAGTGTCAGAGGTAAACTTCTAAGCTTCCTGCCACAAGAAATCTTAGTTTCTGAGTATTAATGTAGTTTTGTCCTTATGAGAGAAAAGAAAGTTATTCTAGAGAGGGAACGACTAACTCGTTTCATGGACGTTCCACAAGACTCTGTAAACGAACACAATAATTGTCCATAATTTTTAAAGCAATTAAAGCACCGCGGCACGGCGGTGTCGTGGTCAGCACTGCCGCCTTGCACCTCCAGGGTCCGGGTTCAATTCCCGGCCAGGCTCGATTTCTGGAGCTTGCAATGGTCTCCCTGTGCTTGGTGGGTTTCCGCTGGGTACTCCGGTTTCCTCCCAAAGAAATGCAGGTTAGGCTAATTGGTGTTCCCAAATTGGCCATAGTGTGTGAATGAGTGTGTGTGTGTGTGCCCTGCGATGGATTGGCACCCTGTACCCCGCCTCATACCCCGCGTCTCCTGGAGATAGGCTCCAGGATTACATAGACTACAGAATTAAGTGGTATAGACGATGAGTGATCATTACCTTAAAATATTTTATTTTCTTATAAGTGGTGTTCAAGTCAAACTGGGACTCTTTTTTTTTTTTTTTTTTTGTGCGCAGAATTGCAGGACACGATTACGAGAGTTAACAATTCTCTTCATTTCTCTATATAATCTCCTGCTACACTTATTCTAGAGTTTCACTAGTGCTTGGACACGACTAAGATAGAAAGTCTTCTCAGTGTGCTGGAGCCATGATCAGATCGCCTGCTTCACTTCTGAAACACTGGCCTCCCAGGAACTCCTTTAATAGCCCTAACAGGTGGAAAGCCAGGTCAGGACTGACAGGTGCGTCTCTCGCGCAAGTTGCCTGCCGACTAATTATCCTTGGACTATCAAGGACCAGGCTTTCCTCCCATGAACATTCCGGGCTGCACGCTCGCACACTGTGGCTTGTAACCTACGCCCCCAGAGGCACACGCCTATCTCTCGCATTATACCCTAAACCCCATGCTCTACACCTCCACCCATGTATGTTCAAACCTTCCAGATTTAATCTGATAATACTTTCATCAGCTCCGATACAAAACAGCCGTCTGAACACGTACACACCAAATACACACACGGCTAAAGAGAAGAGAAAAAAAATGTAAACAGATAAGCGGAAAGTTCGCTTATCTATCTTTGAAGGCCTGCTTGCCTCTCTGTTTGCCAATACTTTTCAATCCATTTATATAGAGCATTATAGCAGTCGAATAAGCACGGGCGTCACCTTATCGAATTTCGATCACCTTGGCCTTATCCGACAGAGATTGCTATTCTAATACACGTCTACCAAACTGAAGAATGACACCACACACACACACACACAGCACTAACACTCATATTATAGAGCGAGCGTGTGAATTTTTAATTCTTCGATATGACACGGGAGGAAAAAAAAAGATTTATTTTGGAGCCATTTAATCAGTAGGAGATCATTAGACAAGGAGAGACAGCTGGGTGCCATAACTGTGAAAAGGAGCAAAAGAAAATGAGACAACAGTAAAACTGGGGAAATAATAAATCAGAACTTTTTTGCATAAGCTGTGTATTTGTGTGTGTGTGTGTGTCTCGATAATGAAAGGAGTGCATGATGTCATGACAGTTGCTGTTTAAAAGTTCATGTCACGAAGAGCGAAAACACACTCGAAGAAGGCTGGCAGGAGGGAAAGCAAACAAGCGGACTCGAAACAAGACAGGCATGCTGTGTTGAGCAAACACACCCCATTAGCCTCAACTCGCAGACATCACAATGTCCAAACTGACGTCTGTATATAAGAAATACTGCCATGGGCACTGCAAGCTGATGAGCACAGGATATGCTTGTGAAATTCTTATGAAATGTGGTAATTAAAGCATCTTCTCCATGACGTCAGGGAAAAAAAAAAAAAAAAAACTTTTATACAGTTTTTTTTTTTTTTTGCACCTGGAAAGTATTCACAGCGCTTCACTTTTTCCACATCCACCTTCAATACTGCAGAAATGTTTCTCTACTGTTCCTCAGATCTGTGCCTCGATACAGTCGTTTCTCAGGGGTAGTGGCGGCTGGTGCAAATATTTCTGCACAAAATTAAAACTAAACTTTTAATACTGGCCTGTAAATAGGCATTTATCAGGTGATTATGCGGTGATCATTGTTACTAGTATAAAATAAAGGCCTGACTCACATCGCATCCAGTCAGCAGCTCCGCTCGCCATAAGAAGTGCTGGAAAAGACTCGTTGAGAACGGTCCAATCACGTGAGCCCAAATATTTCAAAACAATATCGATTCGCTAAGAACAAAAGTGGGAGGGTTCAGGGCGCACAGTGGAGTATTGTTTGTAGAATTATGAGCGAAAATGAATTTAGTGCATTTTTGGAAAAAAGGTTATAGCAAAACAAAATGTGTGAATACACATTTTTCGTATGCACTGTATACAGTATTAGCAATTCAGTTTAAAAGTCAAGCAAGGGTTTTTTTTTCTTTTTATGTAAGTGAAAAATGTTTCAGATCAAATCTATCTGTCTTTCAAGTATCTCTCAGTTTAAAAAAAGTATTTAATCTATTTTGGCTTAATTGCCTTAATAAATCTGTGCGATTCGTCATCTTTATAGCACATCATTTTTAATAGACTTTGATGAAGCACTTGTACGTGGGGGGGTTCAAGTCAAACCGGGACTTGTGATAAAATGAATGAACTGCTGAATGAAGTCATAAAACCACCTGACATTTACAGACGTAAGTGTAAGAGGTGCAGAAGTACAGGCCTCTTAGCCGCAGTAAAAATATCCGAATGGTGCAAAACCTTTGAAAGTCCGTGAACGACGATCCCGGCCGAGTCTGTGCCGTTAAAGGAGTTCCCGGGAAAGCCGCTTCCGAAATAAAAAGTTTTTTTTTTTTTTTTTTTTTTTTAACTCTCATTACTGTGTGCTGTCATTCTTCACAATCAAAAGTCCCGATTTGACTTGAACACCCTGGTGAATGGTATAAAGTAAACAATATAAGGTGCAAGGGTGCATGTTGAAGGCCATAATGTGTATAAGTTGCTGGTCAGTGTTTCACACCGCATTTACTTTATAGCCATCAAAGTCCTTGGTGAAAGAGCTTCACAATTACACTGTCCAGTGCCTTTTGGCGTATCACTACTAGACATCTCTCTTTTCTCTCTAGTGTGTGTGTGTGTGTGTGTGTGTTTTTTTCTTTTCATTTTTTGATGTTTGTAAGCATCTGAATCTCTGTCTCTGTGGATTCATGCTTGGATGGAGCAGTGTGTGTGTGTGTGTGTGTGTGTGTGTGTGTGTGTGTGTGTGTGTGTGTGTGTGTGTGTATGCGTGTGTGTGTGTCTGTAGTGCGACTCTGATGTTTGATTTGTTGATTTGTTGCTTTGGCAGCCAAAGCAATCTGGATCAGTGTGAGGCCTGAGAAAATTTTGTTCAGTATCATGTCTCCTCCGTCCCGTTCAAAGCAAGTAGCCAGTTTAATGTCATTTTGTAAAGGTCAAATGTAGCGCATATTCCGATTGATTTGTCCTACTTCCAGTTTAAATGTACAGTAGATACCCTTAACGGGTGGTCTTTATTTCAATATATAAAACTCTCCCTATGTTATTACATTACGGTTTCTTTTCATGTGTATTTAATTATAGCCGATAGCAGTAAGCAGGATTGCTGCAATAACTGGTGTTAAGCGAGAGCGTGTCTTTCATGTGGACTGGAGCTATGAGATGGGTGTGTGTGCACGGAAAGACTCATTACCAGCATGAATGGATATCGAATGTCAGAGACGTAGAATATTGTCCATTGACATGGTGTGCACGCATCACTGCAGTCTCTTAACAACACACATTGGTCTTGCCCTTGCCCTAAACTCCTACATTATGCCCCAAACTACCCCCAACATCCCCCTCTTCCGCATTCCCTAATCCCTATAGTTCACCGATTTATTTATTTTTCTTAAGGATTACATAAAAAAGTTACATTAAAAACGTTGGTATAAACTCAAGTGTGTGTGTTCACAATCAAGATTTGTTGCACTGTGTATTTAATTCAAAAATAGATATAACACATTAATTTACACTCCACATGAATGAGGTCTGTGAGTAAGAATCTTCCCAAAGAGTCCACTATCTTCTTTAAACGTTTATTTCTTCAAAACCATGTGCCGTTTCGTTAAACCACAAAACTCTCTGTAACTTCATTTCTCACACTCGTCCCTGTTTCCTGATTGCACCGGCGCCCCGTTAGCTAACACTGTCTGTCTGTCTCTCTCTCTCTCTCTTTCCTTTCTACTTCACAACAGCGCATGAATATAACATTATTTTACACATACTGCTGCGCAATGCGACAGATTGGAACTGTTAATAAGAAGTGTGCTCTCATTAACAAGAAATAAAAGCATCAAGGAGGCTAAAGAGACTGGGAATGTCTGAACAAAGATTTATTATATGCGAATGTTGGTATTACTTCTGCAGCGAGAGTTTCTGTCTGTAAACTTTCAAAAACTAATGAAACCGAGTGATTTTCTGGCAGGTATTATTATGAGAACTGTCCAGCAATTAGTTTCCTGAAGTTGCTGTAATTTTCAACAAAAATTTAATTCGTGTTAATAAGTATTTATGGACGTTGCACGTATAAATTCCTTACAAAATTTCTTTCTGTCAAATAAATAAGAGAGTTCAATTTCGTATATATATATATAAATTAAAAAAATAAAAACTGTGTCCATCAGCACCAGCAGCCAAATGCTGTTGAACAGTACGACGAGGTATCACGTGTAACCCTGGATCACCAGCAGCAATAGTGGCAGCAGTTTCTCTACCATTTCTCCAATGATGCCAGCGGATTAGGCTGCCTTGACTTGGCGTTTTCATCGTTGGCCTTCCAGCGCTGGAAACAGTCTGTTCCTTATCCTGGAAATGGTATTCCTGGCAACTCCAGACTGTCTGGTGACTTCAGCTTCCATTGCACCATGTTGAGGCGTTCCGATGGGCCTGTTTTCTGCTCGCCACCGTCTAAGCGGGTCAAGACGAAATGCTAAATCAGAATCTTCTGATTACGTAGTTTTCATACTAAGCCTCAGACAAATTTCATGCATGTCCATGACACCCACAGGTCATCCATGATAAAGTAATGGTAATTTTACCTAATCTGTGGTCTCAGTGTAACGAGGTTAACACAACTACCTGTAACAATTAGATTTCGGGTTTTTGTAACTGTAGAAATTTTCGTATATATTTAATAGCGCAGGAAAAGAGTTTGTAGAAATAGTTAAAAAGATGAATATAATCTGATTAGCTTTAATGTAATAAGTGATGATATTATTTATTAAGCCCACGTTACATTTCTGTCTGTCTTTCTGTACAGCGCAACTCTGTGTCTAACTTATTAATACAAAGAAATGATTGAGTATCTTACGCCTTATTCAACCCAAGTTGCACTTTTTTTCATTTCATTGTCAGGCAAATACACTCCCTGTCCGGTAATCGGAGTGTGAATCACAGATGAAAAATCGAAAAAGTAGATCGGATAATGATCAAGTTTTGTCTTAAGACGACTCCACCTTAAACTTTATTTCAGCAATGGAAATCTGGACTGGACCCAGTAAAAATATTCAGTTTAGCTTTTCTAATTTAGTTTAGTGGCAGTTTTGTAATACTGGACAAAGAGACGCTGTACACGCATGCAGACTTATTAGGAAATTAATAGCTGATCATTTCTGTTCATTTATTCAAGTTCAAATCAGCATGCGTGCACTTTGACTAAAACTGCGTGCAATGTGCTACTGGACTGTAGAAATGTACATTTTAAAAATGTTATTCTTCATTAAAGAAAATGATGATGATCATAACAGCCTACTGCAAAACGCAAACAAACAAAAAAAAAAACACACCAGCGCTGATTACTGACATGATGTTTGAATTTTCATTTAGTTTAAATTATTTCGGTTAATTAATCTACTACAAATTAAAAGAACACAAAGAATAAGGTGACCCCTTTTGACCCGCATACGTCCTGTAGCTTTTCTAATTACACATGATAAAATCTAATGGCTCACTGTGTTAATGTTCACTTTGCTTCAATTCGATGCAAATAAAAACAGCTGCATTTAATTACAATTCTAAATTTGTGTACGGGCATTTTAGTATTTCAGGACATGTGTACTGTGATTATGCATTCCTTTAATTACAATGATTAACTTGAATTTTTTTCGTGCAAATCTCAAGGAAGAGAGACTGAACTAATGCCTGATGCCTACTGCGTTCGCGACGTAAAGCCGGAAAACCAAACCCTAACGCCGCCGCCGGGTGCCGCAACAGTAGCAGTGCAATTCTGGTTGAGTAACGTTTGTAGCTATACCTTCCTTATTCCTACGTAGGGACACTGGGGGCTCAGTGGGAGAAAGTACTGGATGCAGGGCCTCCTTAGTGCCTGAATAAATGGGGGCCTGTGTCAGGATGGGTATACAGGGTAAAACCTGTGCCAAGTTAAATGTGGGGACCCTTTAATGGAAACAGTTGAAAAACAACAAAAACTCTTCTTACTTCTAATTATTATTATTATTATTATTATTATTATTATTAATAAATAATAACAATAACAATATTAATTAATAATTATTATTAGTATTTATTATGAATATTAGTATTATTATTATTCTAATAATAATAATAATAATAATAATGATGATTTTCCGATTACGAGTTAAAATTAAGTCTACAATACACTAGGTCCAATTTTTTTTCTTCTCTCTGACCTAGTACTAGAGTATCTATCCATCTCGCGCACTCTCTGTCTTTCCTTCTCCCTCTATTTACTTTAAGCGCTTGAGCATGAAGAACACCTCTGATTTGCGTTCACTTCTTTGCACTCCTTAAACTCACCTGTCAGGAGAACCTGGCTGCAGGTAAGTGGCTATAGACTGTCAGAACAAGTGTGTGAGTGAGATAGGAAGTGTGTGTGTGTGTGTGTGTGTGTGTGTGTGTGTGTGTGTGTGTGTGTGTGTGTGTGTCTGTTGGTGCATATGGTTATGGTGGTTTGAGGGGGAAGGTGTGTTCCCAAAAGCTATTAAAGTTTGATTCTCCCACTCCCACACACTTTGAATAATTTAACCTGTCGTTCCTTTTCTAGGTTTTGAGTTCCTGCCCTTCCTCCTTTCCGCACTTGCTTCTCCTCTCCCTCGCTCTACTTCCACCCCGCGCCCCCTTCCTTCTCTTGTGCTTCCTGTTTTCTTAGCCATGAATATGTAGGTTCATGCTAACACGATTTCACTATTAGTTACTGGTTAAACCCTCCTTGTGCATGGCTTCACCTTTAGGACCAATTCGTGCTACTTGAATTTCCCAGCGGCGTTTAGGCTTAAGGACGTCCAGGGGTGGACGTACCGGCATCAGGAACCACTACACAAAAAACGACACAACACAACTTCATTTGCCTGCGAAGTGTGCTCATAATGGCTTATTTTATTTACTAAACCTGTAGCTAATTAGTGACAGAGAAGACCAACCACAGAGCTTGGGAGTGAAGGGTAAATAGAATTGCAGTGTTAATAAATTAGTATTAAATAAAGACTGAAGGGGCAGAACCAGATGGGATGGAAGGTGCTGATGCAGCTGATTAACTGACTGGATTGAATGCAGGCAATGTATAAACCGATTCAATTAAACAGTATGGTCTAGTTACGCTTAAAAAAAAAGACAGACATCTGTCGCTTTCTGTTACAAATACATTAAACAGGGAGTGATTCATCTTGATATAAATATATTTTTCTTTATCTTTTTTAATCCTTCTATTTAAATCCCCCCTTTTTCCCCATGGACCAGATTTCGATTAGCTCTCATAGAGATTTATAATTTATTTATCTGAATATATTTTGATTCTCCCACACTGAAAGATACAGTTGTGTGTGTGTGTGTGTGAGGCTAAGGAGAATGAAAGGAGAGAAAGGTGCGACAGAGCAAAGTCACGGAAAGGGAGGGAACAAAATGAAATGACACAAACAACAAAGGCAGTCTGCACTTTTCTGCATCTCCTTCTGACTTTCTCTCTCCTCTCTATCTGATGCTCTCCTTTTATTTCTCTTCCTTCACTTTAAATACCCCTCATTTAAATTAGATCTGCTTCACACATCACGCGGTCACTGCAGATTTGTCAGCTCCACATCCATGGAGCGAATCTCCCGTTCCGCCACATCCTGAAGTTGCTCCATTGGATCGAGATCTGGTGCCTGTGACATTTAAACCATGCTCCACTGGTACTAAGTGGCCCAAAGTGTGCCAAGCAAATCTCCCCCCCCCCCAACACCATTAAACTACCAATATCACCATCACCAGCCTGAACCATTAATACAAGGCAGGATGGATCCATGCTTTCCTACCATCCTACTGACCCTACCATCTGAAAGATGCTGCAGAAATCGAGACTCATCAGACCAGGCAACTTTTTTTCAGATCTTAATTTGTCAAGTTTGATGAGCCCATGAGAATTGTAGCCTCCTGTTCCCTGTTCTTCACTGGCACCCGATGTGATCTTTCGATCTGCTTCAAGGTTCAACGTGTGCATTGAGAGATGCTCTTCAGCATACCTCGGGTGAACCTGACCTGACTTCTGACATCAACAATGTATTTTCTCCCAGAGGACTGCCGCTCACTGGTATATTTTTTCTCATTTTCACACCATTCTCTGTAAACCATAAGAGATGGTTATGCGTGAGAATCCCAGTAGAGTAGCAGTTTTGGAAATACTTAGATCAGCCTGTCTGTCACCAACAAACATGCCACCTTCAACATCACTGACAGGATCAATGGTCCATAATTGAATAAGGGATTTCTAAGAGATGTTTTGGTAGGATACTGACCTGTCCACATTTTAACAGGAACATGGGTGTGGTAAGAAAGGGAACATGCTTGAGGTAGAACAACCAACTATTTATGGTTAAATAGCAAAATTCTTGAAGTAGAATAAAGTTATGGCAGTGTTAGGAAAGTACCTCTCCACAATCAGATGGTGTAGAACTGGGACTTGTCCATGGTTCTGTAGGGACAAGCTTGGGTTAGAATAGCGTCATTCCGATGGTTGATTGGACACATGCTTGGGGTAGAAAATGGAACTCGCTGGGCCAGGATTGAAGCCTGTCAATTGTAAAATAGGGACCTGTTCATGCTAGGATAGGTGCATGCTCGGGGTAGACTCGGGACATATTCACGCTAGAATAGGCGCATGCTCTGGGTTGAATTAAGACCTGTCAATGGTTGAACGACTTCACATCCATGGTAGAATCAGGACGTGCCTATGACGGACCAAAACAGCAGAGGCTGTCGGATCTTAATCTTTCTCCCTTTATCTCCTGCTCTTGGTGACATTACGTTTCTGCTCTCAGGATGCCTTCGCTTTAAGCACCACTCATTTTAAATATATCTATTTCTCTGTCATTGTCTTTACTGCTGTCTGTAAACTAAAGAGAAAGCAGAAGATCAATTGTTTTTACTGTACAAGAAAAATGGCTGCCACAGTCAAGCATCAATTATAAGCACATTATTTACAGTCTATTAGAAGCTGGACAGGTCGAACTGGAAATGGAAATTGGCCATAGTGGATATGGAGTTGGGGCATAACCAGGGGGCTGTCGGCATAGATCATGGTGGAATTGGGACGTGGTGGAATAAATTGAGATGTGGTAAAAAGAGAATTAGGCGGAATTGGGAGATGCACAAGGTAGAAATGGATTAGAGTTATGGTAGTTTTGGATCTCGCCAATGTATACGAGACAAAAAGAGAGAGAGAGAGAGAGAGAGAGAGAGAGATGTGTACAGTAATATACAATGGAGATGTACCATGCCAGTTTTTTATATCATATGTTTTCTTTGCCTAAGTGATTTACCAGTGCACTTTCAAGTCTTGGCATGCCCGAGTCCTCCATAAATATTCATTATGATCCAATAATAGAACATTATATATTAAACACCCTTTTTATGCTTGGACAGTCGTTGAATAGTGTTTGGAAACCTTTCCATAAAGACACACAATGGCATATATTATATGCATATATAATAATATACTCAGTCTCTTCCTCTTCATAGCTTATATTCCTCTACTTCTACATTTCTTTTTCATAACCGACTTTGATGTATAATTGAGCTCCAATCCATGTCCTTCTTTTCCTTCTTCTCTTTTTCCCCCCCTTGTTCCCTGGAGAGAATGGAGGGATGAGAAACAGTAGGGAAGAGGAAATACAAGATAGAAAGAGAAAACGAGCCCCAAAAGCCTTTTTTTTTGTGTGTGTGTGTGTGTGTGTGTGTGTGTGTGTGTGTGTGTGTGTGTGTGTGTGTGTGTTTTCATGTACAGAAAACAAGTTCAGAGAATTGACATGAAACCCAAATAGAAAAAAGAGACAAAATATAGACAGATGGATAGATCGAGATTTTATTATAAAAAGGCTATTGTGTTCTAATAAAGCCCTGTATTTTACTATTTACTGTATCAAAGTATGCAGCTGTGTACTTTTGTACTTTTACCCAAGTACACATGCAAATGTAGGACTTTTTCGTTTACTTGAGTAATATTTGCCGCAAGGAATCTCTACTTTTACTACTAAAGTACAAGGTTTGTGTACTTTGCCCACCACTGGACAGGCCACAAATAGGAACTGGAATTGATTTTAAAGTTTCAGATAATGAATGATTTTAACGTTTTAAAGAGTTTCTACTTTTTGGAGATTCTGTTTGCACATTATCAACATGGGAGCTGAGAATGTTGGGGAAATGTCTCTATAATTATTTATATCAGCAATGATCAGTGATGCTCTCACCAACCCAATCTCTTGTATAATGTGGAAGAATTGTCCCAAGCAGAAGTGAGTTTATTGGGTTTCTTATAAATAAGAAATTAAATTAGAAGTAATAAAAAAAAAAAATTAAATCAACTTCTCGATTTGTTGCGTGTATTAACAATAACCAGTTAGAAATTCACATATATCGGTCTGTGCATTTTGGTGAATTCTTTTTGATTAGATTCTATGGAACTGAACTTTTTTTTTTTTTTTTTACTCATTCATATGTCTATTGCTCGCTCTGTGCGTCTCTGCTGTGTCTCAGTCTGCAGCTGTAAACATTCACCACGGTACAGGAAATTCAACAGACTCTCTACCTCTCGCGCACACACACACACACACACACACACTCACACATACAGTGTATATATATATATATATATATATATATATATATATATATATATATATATATATATACCATTCATCTTTGGTTTTGTCAGATAACAAGCATGGAACGCAATCACTAGAGGATTGCATCCAAACACCTCTCTCACAGGATTCCACAGGGATCAGGATGGTGTATAAAATCACAGAGCGTTTGTGATTTGTGTGAGCGCAGGTGCGATAGACGGAGAAAGAGCGAGAGAGTTAAACATTTAAACATGGCACTGAGGTCTGGTGCCTACTGAGTCTTGTGTACTGTAACTGTAACGGGCAGGAACGCATCACACATGGCTGCATACTGTATGATCACTGAACACTGGTCACTGCTGGTATCCTACAGAGGCTTCATGAGACGAGTGTGTGTTATGGTGTTAACTGTGTAAAATAAAAACACTGTGTGAGAGTAAACTGGTAACGTAGAGTATACAGTAGATAAACAGTGGTGATAATAACAGAAAGGTTATTAATAATGTACCCGATGAATTGGTAACTTAAAGTAATCTTTTATAAATTTCACAAGAACAATCTTCTTTAAAAAATTTTGAAAATGTTAAATTGCTACGTTTATGGCAACATTAATGATAAGTAGACAATAATATACTGTACAGCAAAGACGCTTGGTTAAGCTATTGTGAGGATATCAGCCGAGTTGAGGATATCGCACCCGTGCTGATATTCAGCACAACGGCATGACATCCAGTATGATATTCCTATCATGCAGCAGTTCCACAAACACCATTTATGATTAATACGTGATGATTTGTTTGTTTATTTAACCAGTTATTTTGCTCCGCAAGCACATATCCTTCCACGTCCCACAGTTAGTGTAATTTACAGGGGTGAGAGTTGAGTTAAATTATTTCTGCAATTATGGGGAGAATAAACCATGCAGGTGGTGGACATTCCTTTAAATCTCATACGTTTCTCTTTATGTCTCCACTTATTCCAGTTTAGGAAAAGCTCAGCGAACTAACTGTTCCAGGGTTGAATCTCAAATACAGTAGGTCAAATGTAAAGCTAGTGCACTATGTAGGGTGTATAATCGCTTGTTACACACACACACACACACACACACACACACACACACACACAAGTAGTGCTTCTGTTCAGGGGTTAACAATTGCAGAGTGATGCATACTGTATAGTTAAATGTCTCAGTGCTGTTACGACGTGTAGAAAGCCATTCATCCAATCAGCTTACTCAGTTGTATACTGTAATTAACTTTTTTTTGTATATACTGTACTGTATATAGTTTCCAATTCCATTTGTAAATATATTTAAACTGACTAGAATTAATATTTCACAGATTAATAGACCTGCCATAAAGCCCTTCAATTAGACTGTAAATTATTGCACTTGCTAAAGCTCATTACCAGAATTTACATTTCCAAACTTTTGTCCGTCTCAGAGAAATAATGAAAAGCCTGGACATTATCTGTAGAGACAAACGTGGGTGAGAACCTGAGGCAAGTTCCTTTGCGCCTAGCAGAACTGACGCAGTTTTAAACTTTTTTCAGAGCCCTGATGAGACTTTTGCCAAGACTTTTTCTTTTTCACGGTTGGTCACGTTGCATATCAAGGTCAGGGAAGTTCAAGAATCATATATGGTTCCTCGCCATCATTTTTCCAGAAAGTGTGTGTTTAAAAATATTTCATGAATACAAGTAAAGTTCAAGAGACATTTATTTTGACATAAAATGTGCAAAAATACGGCCATACATCTTATTTTCTACAAATATTATTTGTTTTTTTCTTGCGGTCCTGGTACTGACAACACTTTGGGAATAACTTGCAGTATTAATGCATGAGTGAGGTGTGCTGTCGGCATTTTGGACACCAACAAAAGTTACCAAATGTAGTTCTTTGCTCGATCACCATGTACAGTACTGTTTTTTTTTTTTTTCTTCTTGACTAGATGTATAGATATATACTGTATGTACTGTAATGTTTGCTTCATGAACATATCTTAGATACGAATTCAAAAGCTTTTGTTCTTTTTATAGCATCCGTGGCAACAGCTTAAGCATTTTTTTTTTTTGTCAGGAACTTCATGAGGAGCCCAGCTGCATTTCCAGCAGTCTGGAAGAAGTTCCCTCATGCTGAGCTCCAGTTGGCATCTTTTTAAAAAAAAAATCCAAAACACACTTGTGGTGCAGCGTGCACCCTGGACAAACTTTTAATCAGTGCAGTACCCGATTGCTTGTTTAAGTTGCACCTGTTTAGTAGCATGTTGCATGTTTTTTGACCTTCACAAGATCATATAGTTTTTTTTTTTGTTGTTGTTTTTTTTTGTAAGGTGTAATGGGTTTTCACCCATGTGCCACCTCACGCGCAACTGATTGCAACCCTTTCATACAACGAACAATAAATCGCCAGATTTGACTCGCCGCTTCTTCTTGACTTCAGTTGAGTGAGTGAGGGAGTGAGTGAGGGCATGGTGGACCAGGAGCAGAGCTGAGAACCTGTGATGAAAGCTTGAAACACCATTAATGCATTAATGTCTCGTCGTCAGTGCATTTTCTTGTCCCTTGCTAACAAACTCTAACTACGGTAAGTGGCATCATGCCATGATTGGTTTAAAGTCACCAGGGTCGCTTGTTTCACAAATCCCACCACACTACATAATACGAAGCTGACCTGAGATATATCTAGCACACATCATGTGGCTTATTAGAATAAGGGGCAGGGGTAGCTCAGTGGTCAAGGCATTGGACTACAGTTCAGAAGATCCCAGGTTCAAACCTCACAACCACCAAGTTGCCACTGTTGGGCCATTGAGCAAGGCCCTTAACCCTCAACTGCTCAGATGTAATGAGATAACAATGTAAGTCGCTCTAGATATGGGCATCTGCCCGTAGATGTACAGATGTACAGTAGATGTAGAATGTCTGAGGTTACAGCTAATAATCTGCCATCGTCATGACTTCCAAAGCCTTTTGATTCTGATATCCAATACCTTCTCCACAATTCACTGAGCCTCAGGCCATTTTATGGTGTTGAAGATAAGCTATGTTTTTGTACTGTAACACCAAGTATGCGCCATGTTTTACACACACCACACTGTCCATTGCAAACAACAAGATAGCAAGATTGTTATTTATTAATTAGAATTTTCCTGTAACTGAATGAGCATGAAAATAAAAATGTAGGGAACGTAACCCGGGATTCTTACTTTTAGTCATAGGTACTTGATAAATATTCTCAACCATCATAAATTTTCATATTAAGGGCTCCATCTAACACTTTAAATTATGGTTTTTCTAGCCCAAACAAAAAAGTTTTTGTGATAAAAAAAATGGTTCAAAGTAGAAACTCTTTAAAAAGCTAGCATTATTCACTGTCTGAAGCTCTTAAAATCAATTCCAGTTACTATGTTTCCCCAGCCAGTGGTGGGCAAAGTGCATAAATCAGGTACTTGAGTAAAAGTAAGGATTCCTCAGGGCAAATAGTACTCAAGTAAAAGTACTTTCTTTTTCATAAAACATTTTCATAAGTATCAAAGGTACAAGGCTTGTGTTAGCACACAGTAGCTTTTCTCATAGTAAAATCTCTCTCTCTCTCTTTCCGCTTACTGATTGTGAACATGCTGTATTCGCCCTCCGTCTGCAACCGGCTACATTCGGATTTTAAATACTTGATATTCTAGATTAACCATAATAGTCAGCAGGTGGTGAAATTTCCGCTTCAGATTTTATACACCCATGTGGTTAGGTAACGCAATGTAGTCGAGTAAAAGTACAGATATTTGGTGTACTTTTAAGCGGAGTAAAAGTAAAAAGTATCACAAAATAAAACTACTCCAGTAAAGTACGGTTAAGTGAAATATGTCCTTGAAGACAGTAAAGAAATGAATGTACCGCACGTATCTGGACCCGTCATATTAAACAGGTGTTAAGTTCGGCAGGTTAGTGTTGTGCTAAGGACAATCGAGTGTAGGAGGTGAACTGAATCAAAAAGCAGTTAACAAACTCGCAGAGGCCATTTCTCAGCAACCCGACATGATGCAGTATCAAACTTCATACCCGATGTGATGTGATGTGACTATTCAGAATTGTTTACCACAAAAATAAAGCTTCCGAAGAGTTCCTAAAAGGTAAAGCGTTGCTTATTCTCATAGATGTCTGATACAGTATATCATGGCTGGTAATCGAAATCAAGTAAAGGTACACGTCATGTAGTGGGTTTTTATTAGAAACAACAGTTGTTTCTTACTGTTTAATGAGGACAAAAGTATAGATTATTTTCACTTTAATAGCTTTACACCTGTTTCTCTCCTGTCATTTAAGGGACTAAGCATTCTTCCGGGCTTTTGTCCCTTCATCTAGAAGTAATAAGTGACAAATTATATTAACTTAAACATTTAAAATTAAAGCTTAGATTTAGATTTTTGGTGGATTTTTATTTAATTGCTGTCATGCTCACACATACAGTACACAGTATGCGCACAAATTAATAACAGATTAAATAATATAATATAATATAATATAATATAATATAATATAACACAGTCGGTGCTGCACAAATACAATACATAATACATACAAATAAAAAGTTGTAGGACATCGGATGCGTCATGCAAAGGTTCAAAGACCGGAGGGAAGGATGCAAAGAGGCTATTCGTCACGTGTTGAGTCAATAGAAAAGATTAAAGGTCCCTTGTACGATGATGATCTCTCCAGGAAGTGACATCACACACGAAGCTTTATCCTACATATCTCACAAACCTTTTTGCGAGCGCAGCGATTGACGTTTAGGATAAAACAAGGCTTCCGACACACACACACACACACACACACACACACACACACACACACACACACACACACACAGATTTGTACAAAGAGTCAGGGAAAATGGAATCAAATAAGTAAATGAAGTCAGAGTGTTGCGGGCCCCCCGGGCGACACCCCTTTATATGATAATCAACCTGCCTTCATTTGCATTTAAAAATACATTTCACCTTATTACCGAGATGAAGGAGAGAACACAGAGGAATGAGCCGGAGTGATGAAGAGGAGGAAGAAAAGAAAGTGACAAATAAAGGAAACACTTTTGTTCTTCCGTGGTGACAAGTGTATAATGTTCCTCAAATTGCGCCGAATTGAAATGCTGCTGAACGGAAAATGTTTCAGGTTATTCGCAGTGTCCCGTCTCCGGGTTCGACTGCTTGTTCACTCACTAGGCTTATGATCAGAAAATAGAATCATAGAGTGGTGCATTATTTCTTTTACGAGGTGTTGTATTCCTTTTATAGACATCTAGTTATAGAAGAGTTTCTCATCGTAGTAAACAGGCTGACAGCGAAAAAAGCGCCGATACCGGAGACGTCCAGAAGGTTTGTGCCATGTCAAAGATCTTACAGTTTCTGTTATTATGGGTTGTTTAATAGGCATGCTAATCATTAGCGCTGTTGTTTGCAAACGATCCTCAGCACAATTCCCGGTGTACGTAGAAACAGTAACATGTTAGAAACAGTGTATGAGTGTAAATAAGTGCAAACATATCACAAACAAACATAACAAATCTAACTTTAGACGTAGAAGGAAAATGCTTTTTTTTTTTTACGGCTACAGCATCAACTTCCAGTGACTGTCCAAAATCATTAAGGATTTTCTCGCTAGAAACATTGCTGTTCAAAATATAAATAAATAAATAAATAAATATGACCACTGAAATATCTCAGAAAGAGACACAGCATTGTAAAGCTCCTTATATTCCCTCACTAATGCGTTTAACATCAGCACACAGCCCTCCATCTTGCTCTTTTCATTAGCTCCGGGAGCAGAGCGTGCGTTTCGGAGGTGATAAAAAAGCACTTGGCACCGCTCAGCACTTCACAAAACTTGTATTTGTTTTTTTGTTTTTTTTGTTTTTTCTGTGATATTGCTTTACAGTGGTAAAAAAAAAATTGTGCAGATTTCAACAGTCACATGTTTGTTCTGCATCAATTATCTTACATGAATTAATCTACATCTTTATACAGTACAACTACGAGATCATGTGTAATAATCAGCTCTCAGCTCCCTCTCGCACTCAGTAAAATTCACACTAATATAACTCAATGCGTTTTTTTTTTTAAGCATCGTATTTTACTGTTGCACTGTTCACTTCTGTGCATTCCCGATTACAGTTTTATCAATTACAGTTAAGTGATTGTCACGAAGAGGAAATTACGTTCAATTAAAATTAAACAATATTTTCCATCCAGTTTAATTCTCCTTTTATTGTATCCATTCATTTGATTACTTGATTTCCTCACACTGACTTCAGTTCCAGTATATTCAGATTAATTCTATTGAATTTAATTTCACTACATCACAAGAGCTGCAGTTTTGGAGTTGATCCGATCCAGTCGTCTAGACATCCCAACGTAACCCATGTCACAATCACTCATACTGGATCTTTACACTTGCCCATTTATGCCTAGTAACACATTGACTACAGGAAATAAATGTTCACTTGCTGTCTAATTTACCCCACCCACTTCCCAGTGCCATTATAACAAGATTATTGTAAGTGTAGCTACTGTGATGATGAGGGCCAGATTGTGATGTCTAGACGACTGGAGCAGATCAGCTCCAAATCAGCTCCAAGTCTGCAGTGGTCAAAGCATACCAAAAGAGGTCCAAAGAAGGAAAACTGGTGAACCAGGGACGGCCAAGGCTCACTGATGCACGAACAGAGTGAAGGCCGGCTCATGTAGTCTAATCTAAAAGAAGAGCTACTGTAGCTCAAACTGTTGAAAAGGTTAATGCTGGTTCTGATAGAAAGGACTCAGTGTTATGGTGGTAAAAGACATAATCAATATTAGACAGGTGGTCATAATGTTAAGGCTGATCACTGGAACCTGTATATTCTGATCTGCTGTTTCATTCTATTCTATTCTATTCTATTCTACTCTATTCTCCACCTTTTCCCACTATCCTATTCAATTCTCACATATTCTATTCTATTCTATTCTATTCTATTAAATTCTATGCTATTCTCCACCTGTATTATTCTCCTCTATTCTATTCTATTCTATTCTATTCTTTTTTCCACCTTTTCCCCCCCATCCTATATTCTTCTCCTCTACTCTATTCTACAGTGGCCGTGAAGTGCAAAACAACTTAACAAAACCGAAAACAAAATAACATTCAAAGACAAAATAACAAATTCAAAACCAAATTAACAAATCCGAAAACTAAATAACAAAACCCGAAACTACTTGTTAATTTGGTTTTGAATTTGTTATTTTGTTTTGGGTTTTGTTCATTTGTATCGCACTTCTCGGCCAGTCAGATACGAACCAGAAAAGGTAGGTATAGTTTGCGAATTAAATTCTTACTGCTGGTTGGACGAGACATCTGTCACTCAAGATAAACAGGAAGTAGGAAATTGTGTCTCTAACTTTGTTTCTTGTATATTTTGCTTCATTAAAAAAAAAAAAAATTCGGTCTGCAAAACTAAGAAAATAATTAAATTTTTCATTAGAAAGAAAGGAAATGGAATTTATTCAATGTTACTTTGTGGACGGACATTCGTATGCCGTGATTTTGGATATGCTGATGACATATCACGGTATAAAGATTAATTTGCGAACTGCTGTGTATCTTTTAAAAGAAAAATCCAAAAGAACTGCAAAAACTTGGCAGAACGCCATATTTGAAACCACAATAAGGACAGTACATGTTTGCACATTCATACACACACGACTCTACCGCCGCTACAGTACTTCCTGTATATCTTGAGTGACAGATGTCTCGTCCAATCAGCGGTAAGTATTTCATGCGCAAACTATACCTAGCTTTTCCGGTTCGTTTCTGAACGGCCGAGAGGTGCAAACCAAATTAACAAACCCGAAAACTAAATAGCAAATTCAAAATCAAAATAGTAAAATCGAAAACAAATTAACAAAACGCAAAACAAAACAACAAATTAGTTTTGGGTTTTGTTATTTTGTTTTTGAATGTTTTATTTTGATTTGGGTTTTGTTATTGTGGTTTTTAATTTGTTATTTTGTTTTCATTTTGTTAAGTTGTTTTGCACTTCTCGGCCACCGTACTATTCTATCCTATTCTCCTCTATTCTTTTCTAGTTTATTCTATTATCCTCTATTCCATTCCATTCTATTCTATTTTATTTTATTCTATTCTATTCTTTTTTCCACCTTTCCCCACTTTTCTATTCTATTCTATTCTATTCTATTCTATTCTATTCTAATCTAATCTAATCTACTCTATTCTCCA
>QNUK01000087.1:680000-690000 GCA_013621035.1 Clarias magur | reverse complement strand
TAACCCATTTAGAGTCCAAGGATTTCAGTTGAGGCTTTTTTCCCCCCCTTCCATCTCTTTGTCACGCTTTAGTTGATTGCCTGTTGTGCATACCGCTGTCTCGTGTTCCTTGTTAATGCTCGTAGTCTTACTCTGGCTCATTTCCAACAGGCTCAGATCCGTGAGGTCTTCTCTGTTCCATCCTACAGTTACGTCCGGTTTTGAACGACAAGGAGGTCAGAGATTTTGTGACTGCGGTTTAATTGATAACAACATATTCATACATGGTGAAAGTGCTTTATTTTCTTTGATCAGGAAAGTGCTGCCTAAGTTGGACAGTTTTTTAGAAGCAGTTTCCAATCAAAAGTTGGCCAGACATACATTTTTGAGCGGAAAAGGTGCTGTGGAGCACCTGGTGGAACCATGAGCATCGGCTAGCGTGGCAGCGATCATGTCCGGCGACCATTGGTGTAACGCAGCTGCTCCTGGTGGAAACATTTTGATTTGGGTTTTGTTATTGTGGTTTTTAATTTGTTATTTTGTTTTCATTTTGTTAAGTTGTTTTGCACTTCTCGGCCACCGTACTATTCTATTCTATTCTCCTCTATTCTATTCTATTCTATTCTTTTTTATCCTATTCTCCTCTATTCTTTTCTAGTTTATTCTATTATCCTCAATTCTATTCTATTTTATTTTATTCTATTCTATTCTTTTTTCCACCTTTTCCCACTTTTCTATTCTATTCTAATCTAATCTAATCTAATCTAATCTACTCTATTCTCCACCATTTCCCCTATCCTATTCAATTCTCACCCATTCTGTTATATCCTATTCTCCTCTATTCTGTTCTGTTCTATTCTATTCCATTCTATTTTATTCTATTCTATTAAATTATATTCTATTGTCCACCTTTCCCCCATCCTATATTATTCTCCTCTATTCTATTTTATTCTATTATATCCTATTCTCCTTTATTATTTTCTAGTTTGTTCTATTATCCTCTGTTCCATTCTATTCTATTCTATTCTATTCTATTCTATTCTATTCTATTCTATTCTCCACCTTTTCCCTCCTATGCTATATAAAGTTGGCCAGACATACATTTTTGAGCGGAAAAGGTGCTGTGGAGCACCTGGTGGAACCATGAGCATCGGCTAGCATGGCAGCGATCATGTTTGGCGACCGTTGGTGTAACGCAGCTGCTCCTGGTGGAAACAAGGACTTAGTCCCTTTGCCTATTGCAGCCATGGTCCTTGTTGTCCTCATGTTCTTGTTTTGTTTTGAGTCTCTATGTTTCCAGAGCAGCACAACCCAGCGGCTGAACAGCCCAAGCCAGGTTCTTGCATGTCCATGTGCCTCTTATGTGCAACCCACTTTGACTTCTGATTCAGATGTGTCTCTTTCGGTGTCTCTCCATCACTCCATCTTTGGGAAGGGAGCTGGAACTGGAGCGATGTCCTCCACAGAGCATGGGGGCAACAAGAGGTGCACCACTGCATCGACCTGGCATCGACCTTTTCGGACATCTTGTTGCCTCCATGCTCAGCTGAGGACATCACCCCATTTCCAGCTCCTTTCCCAATTTCAGACACCACTCCGTCTTTCCACTCCCTGTTGGGTGTCGCGCCGTCTCCTTGCATGACTGAGTACGTCACATAATCTCCCCATTTTCTGCCGAGGGCACCAACGTACAGTAGAACATTTATTATATATTACTTTTAGAAACTTCTAAAGGTGTTCTTTGGATTATTCCTGTGATATAATCAATGAAAGGTCCCTGTAGAACTATATAACGGTAGGACCATTTTAGTGAGTTTATATATTTATTCATCAAATTCAGCAGTTCATTGCTTTATCCATTATTTGATTCATTAAGTGTTTATCTGAGTATATGACTGAAGGTAATGTATGTAATCAATCAGCAATGAATGATAGCGATGATGGATTATTCCTAGTCGCGCCCCCCCTGTTGTATCCCAAACAGGTTTAAGACTGAAGTGGCAGCTAATGGGAATGCAAACATGTTTGTTAAAGACCACCACTGCAAAAAGGTTTCTTTCTTTCTTTCTTTCTGTTTCTTTCTTTCAATCCCAGTTTCCTGCGTCGTCCTCCTCATCCTCACAAATATCTTTAAGACCCACACATTTCTCCATCCTATCGACTCGACAGTATATCTGAGGTTCAGCACGCACGCTTATACACACTCGTCTGTTTCTTTCAGGATGTTGGACTGAAGGACATCAAGCGTCTGCTCGTTCAATAACGTGTTGAATTATTAAGCAGCTCATTTCACAGCTGATAGATGGAGATGTGTGATGAATGAGAGTGCAGGGAGCTCACGCACTGACTGCTGCACCTCGCATGCCTTTAGACAAGAACATTCACACAGTACCACCTTTATGGCATGGCCTCAGAAATTCGTCGGAAGGATTTACCAGAGGATATCAGTATTGGAAGATTCACACTCGCAGCTACATCACCAAAGAACAAAACCGCATCCATCATTTCTTTCTTCTTTTTTTTTTTTTTTTTCTTTTGAAAATATATATACTTTGGATACACTGTACGCCTTTTTGAAAATTAGAGAAGTAATGTGGGTGTGGATAAAAGATTTACGGACACGTCTGGCAAACAGTCTTGCAAGAGGATGCTTGTAATTCCATTTGGATTAGTTGGATGTCTGGAGAAATTGCACAGCTGTGTGGGAAATTATGACACCAAAGCAGCTCAGTGCATAATGTATATGTTGCTCAGCTTTTACACGAAACGTGTACGTGGGGTTATTTTAAAATAAGAGATTTTTTTTTTTTTTCACAATCCACATTGTGTGAATGCTAATTTTGCTTATTTTAACATCCATTTATTATAGCATTTAGTCCAAGTCTGGCACCATTAGCTAAGCCTGTGAAATGAAATGACAGTTTGCTGCATTGCTTTTTCTCCTGGATATTTTCCACGTTCTTCCTTTTCCCCCCGTCTTTCGCATCTCAGGTTCTCACCATGTAATGATTTGGAGTCATCAGAGTTAAATTCTTCCAGTCTGAGAGAAAGCGAGACGAGAATAAAGAAAGCAGCAGAATAAATGAGAGCACAAGCCTGCTCGAGGAGAACGAATCGGGACGTGAACACTGCAGAGTGTGAGTGATGCTGAGTAAAAAAGAGAGCCAGACTGAGCTGTATAATCACGCTCGCAGTTTCCTAGACGCAGCGAGCACGGCTATCGGAATCTGGCCTTTGAGCTGGCGTAGGTGTAATCAATGTCACATTGTTCGGAGCAGCTGGACAGATCGACCCTTGCCTCTATGGTGCCGGGCCTTTAGCAAAGAGCACCGTTGCCTGCAAATTGCGCCGCAGTCACCATTCAGCTCGGCTTGGGTTTCTGTAGCATTATGCTAAGTCCCACTCATCATCCGCACAAAGGCCCTGTTAACCCCTTAGCCCTAGTTGGTAGCTATGCTTAACACCCTGCTTAGACCTACCCTTCTCTACACGCCTCCTCCATTATTCGGCTGTCCCCTCGGCAAGAAACGAGCCGCGTAATTGTAATCAACCTCACCACATGAGGTTGTGCCAGAAAGTGATCAGAGAGTATTCATACACGCCCACAACATTTTCCTCATATTCAGCCTAAATTCCTAATACACATGTAGACTCAGTAGGCAACTGGCATTTTCCTAGTTAGTATGCTATGCTAGAATGTGTTTAAAGCTGTGCTAAATGTCATAACAACTAGTTCTCAATCACAGGAAGCCTTGTTTAGAGGGGATTGAAGGTTTAACAAATATTAAGGGAAATACAATAAAATGAAGAATGAAACTTTATTAATGTCATGACACATTCAGATGCAGACTCCAAGCTGAAACGAGAGCTCTTGTACTGTACCTTATCTTAGCCTCCTGCATTAGTGCTGAAGTGAAAACTGAGGTCCACAATGCGCAGGACTGACCTGAATTTTTTTTTTTTTTTTTTTTTTTTTTTTTAGCATCTGTTACTGTAAAATGTTGTTGAATTGCCTGACACCTCCACAAGTTAGGTTGGAATTGAGCAGGCTTTTATTTTCTTTCCTGCTTTCACATCTCAGTGATTTTATTTGACTCTACACAACTACATATAAAAACAAACACATGCTTTTAGCTTTGTGATGCTCAGCTCTCTCTCTCTCTCTCTCTCTCTGTCATGAATCTCCTCTTCTCATCATTTTGTTGCTCAGGTAAACACAGATCATTCATTAAACTGATTTGACACAGTTGTAAATACTCAGCATTCACCGTTCCTGGCTTAGCCGTCCATTCACAAACTGGGGTTCGTTTCATTCAGGTAGTGTCTGTGGTGCAGAACTGCATTGTGGTTAAGTGCTAATGCTGTACTATATAGCATGTGTGCTATCCATGGTGCTGAACTATAATTTTTTATTTTTTTTTCCCCAGTAAGTAATTTAAACTTCTTTCCTACACTTTGTGCCTTTTTTGTTGTCCTGACCCACACTGTATGGTCTTGTAGCATATGTGCTATCCATGGTTCTGACCTTTCCAATTCAGTAAAGTGGATCCTCGGCATACGATCGTAACGGCTTACGAATTTTCGACTTACGATCCTTATGTAGTTTTGGCATATGAGTGATCAAGCTGGTTGCGTATTTCATTCGGTTGTCGTCATACTTGATTGCGGCACTGGAAAGCCAAGGGAAGCGAGTTTGCAAACTGTAACTTTTTGTGTGTTTTCTTTGTATTTTGTGCAAGATTTAGTGAAGACATAACATCCAGGGTCCCAAGAATGTTTGTACCGCTCGTGTTAATGAATTCATGAATAATGAATGAATTAACCGTGATTACATAAACACAGGATTTTTATCTAATTTGTAGGTGTTAACAAAACCCGGGAGATTCCAAGAGAAAGTATAAAAAAATTGTCAGCTGCTTTAGAAATACCCGTTATGTGGCTGCGCTACATGTGATCAAGGACGGTATCAAGAAAAAAGAATTACTTTCAGTTTTGTTTGGTCCCAAGAGAAATTATAAATTAATATTAAGTGAAGTTTAATTTCTAATAATTTTTTATTTTATTTAATTTACATGTATTTTCTAAATGTTTTGATTCTATAAAAAATATAATTATAAGTGTTGGAAATGGGTGATATTGGTAAAATTTTGGGGTGGCTGAAACGTATTATCTGCATTTACATTATTTCCTATGAGAGAACCTGTTTCACCATACAAAATTTCATCTTAAGAACTCACCTCAGGAACAGATTAAATTTGTATGACGAAGTACCGCTGTACATTTTTACAGCATATGTGCTATCCGTGGTGCTGACCTTTCCAATTTAGACCAACTTTTCTCCACAGTCCATGGTTAGCTGACCTGTTCATTTGAGGACTTTTCTACATAATCCGTGCCTAATGCGCTGAAGAATTAAATTCTGTACTTTACTATAATATTCTATCTAGAACACACACTGTATCTCATTGGCACCCATCACATAGACTCATTTGTATTGCTATTTAGTGTCTGAGTGGATAAATACTTTCTTAATGAAAGTTTTTTATGATGTACTTTCAAACTACCAATCTGGTTTCAGACAAAAAAGCATAGTAATGTACAGTGTTGAACATAATAAAACGAACAACATTGTACAATTTTTCTAAAGCCTGTAACACTGTAAACCAGAAGGTTTGGATAAAATGAATAATTAATATTGGTTAAATTAGGAAATCAGCTTGTTGGTGTGATGATTATTTATTGGATAGACGGCAGTGCGCTTCAGCAAAAGGCTTACAAACTTTAGCTCTGTTAGCTAAAAACTTAGCTCCACAAGGTTCAGTGTTAGGACCTTTAATATTTCACATTCATAAAAGCCAACTTGGCCTAAAGTTGTGCGAGATTTAAGAGTCTGTCTGTTATATATTGTGTGACACTACCTGAAACACAGCCTCTTCTCCAGCTTCAGAAAGCATTCGATTTAAAGAAAGTTTATACTTTTTACCAAATCACAATAAAACATTTTTTTCAATTGGTTTCTGCCATGTTTGTGTCTATGCTGGATTAGAAGGAGGTTTCAGTCAGCCATGTTCCCACTTTAATGATTTTTATATGGCCTTCTATAGTACATAGCTGTGGATAGCATAGGTGTGTTGGTGTAACTTGGTGGTCAGGCTAAGGGTTTTTATGACCCATAGGTCCACTGTATGTCCACCATATGGTTCCAGAAGTTTATCTGGCATCTTTGTGGCTTTACCTAGTCAGTCATAGGCAATTGTAATGGCATTGTGTCACATGATGGCAAGGAAGTTTAAGGGCTCCCTTAACAGCAATACCCAGGTTGGTATTGCTGTTAAGGGAACCTTAATATATGTCCAACGTGTATGTTGTATGATCAGTTAATGGTTAGAACCATTCACAGGGTACTGAACATTGGGGTTCATGATGTTAATACAGAGCATTTTAATGTAATGCATATGTTTACTCGTGGTTATTGACTGTCTTTCTGGAGAGATCTGATAACCCATGCAGCTCACTATAAAGCTATTATTAGGTAATCATCGTTATCTGCACAGCCTTTAGTGCTTCACTGCTGCATTTTGCATTTGCATTCTTTTATTTATAAAGCCATGATGGGATTATTAAAAGATTATGTATGTGCTTAGATGGTAAAGAATGTTGAAAGTAATTATGCTAATGGGACCCAGTGTTAGATCTGAGTGTGAAAAAGCGCCTTTAAATAGGCTACTGATTTTGTCCACCATTACAAACACAATCATTACACTGCAACAGATTCATAATATCAGAAAAAAAGGAAGGCAACAGCTCATATTAAACTCAAATCTACACAGAAACCCTAAGGCTCTCTTTTAATGATGCGAATAGGTCGGTGGTTTGAAAAAGTGGGGATGAGTGTAATTATGGAGCGAGTACATTGGGCAGCGTCCAGCCTGTTAATGAGTTCGAGCGCAGAGCAGTGGGTCAGTACGTCTGACTTCACTCTCTATAATAAAGCTCGGTGATGTTCCGAGGGCCATGTGCCACAAAGACGGATGTCTCACCCCTCCCTGCCTAACCTTCTAACCTCAAAACACATCATCTCTCAACCTGTGCCAAGCCCCGACGCTGCACGCTCAGAATCAGTGGATCAGATCGCCTGTCTTTTATGACCCCGCTGACCCCCTGCGATTTTTCCAAGCGTTCCCCACAAGGCTTTGCGCTAGCGAAGGGCACAAATCTGTCATCTTTACTGCAGCCTGAGATCTTTACCTCTACGCTGTCTCTCCCTCTCTCTGCCTGTCTGTCTTTCAGAGTGCTTAGAGGAATAATCTCACTCACATTATACACCAGGCCTACAGTTGAAAGAGTTCAGGGAGTCCCAGTTGTATTTGCACTTCTTAATGGCTATTAGATGTGCCCTCGCTTGCTTCCTCTTGTTCTCCAGCTCACGGTTGTAGACTTTTTGTCTCTGTTGTGTTTCAGTGTTTGATGTCTTTTTTTTTTAGTGCTTTATTTTATCGCTTGGAACAAGTTCCTTTTCACTGATTTTCTCGAAACCTTATTACAGTAAAACATTATATGCATGTGTGTGTGTGTTTTTAGTTTCACAAGACTGTTAATGTGCATGCTGTACGTACCCTCCCTTCTTGATTAACGCTGTTCATATCCATGAGTTTTTTTATGCTGTTTCAGACTATAGTATTGACATTCTCTATTCTTGTGTCCAAGCAAGAGGGCAAGTCCTCATCTTGTAATCTAGGTCATAGCTTGTGGACTTCAATGTATTTCATGTTTGTTTGTTTTGTTTTGTTTTGTTTTGTTTTGTTTTGTGTTTTGTTTTGTTTTTTAAAACTTTTTGAAAAAATCTGCGATTCTTTGCTAATGACATCATAATTTCGGCATCGCTGCCGATCAAGCCGATGTGGACGTTTCCTTAACTGTTAATAAGATCATGAGATAAATGTCCTTCTGTTTTTGACACCTGGAGATCTCAACTGAAAAAAAAAAAAAAAAAAAAAACCATAAGCCTCAACTGTTGAATGTTGCGTCCGGCTTTTGTGGTCCACTGCGTCTGGTTGGCCTGGTGTTTTATGGTGAGATCCTAAGCCACATTCCATATCTTTTGATTATTTTCTAATCCTCTTTTCTTTTCATCTCTTCTATTTTTTTTAAAATTTATTTATTTATTTTTTTGCTCCATGCTCTTTTATGTTCTTGCTGTTATCGTTTATTTGAATCTTTCCTAATCCTCACTTTTTAAAGGATGGATACGTGCAGTTCCAATAAACGAAGAATTTTCTCTTTTTCTTTTCATGAATGGATACGTGATAGATTGAAGTTTACTCTCTGTCCATGAATTAGCAATAAATTATTGACATACATAAAGCCTGAGTGTTTAAATCGTTGCGTCGTTGCACAAAACTGGTTAAAAAGTGCAATGATTCATGCCGGTTATTTTTATTTATTTATTTATTTTTACGTTTGTGTATATATAGGACACTGCAGTGGGAACATCAATCTTCATGGTCAACGCTACCGACCCAGACCAAGGCACTGGAGGGAGTGTGCTTTTCTCTTTCCAGCCTCTATCTCCATTCTTCTCCATTGACGGAGCCAGAGGAATCGTTACTGTGTCGAGACGTCTGGATTATGAAATTACCAGTGCCTACCAGCTCACTGTCAATGCCACGGTAAAGATACAATACTCCACATACGTACATTTATAAAAAAAAAAAATGAAATTAAATTACAATAAGAAAATAATTAAATAATAACATACTTATATCTAAGATTGATTGAATCGAACATTATGTGGATTAAAAAAAAACTTATTATCTGGATCAGGCTTCATTTATATAATAATTCATTAATTAATTAAGTGATTTATTTATTTTTCTGTTTATAACATTCTATAGGTTCAATTTTGCCCATAGGGGTGAACATACAGTGTTTAGCTTATTCTGTAAGAGTATTTCTTTAACAAATAACATTTACGAATGTGTCAGATATGCAAACATGTATTTTTGCTATAATGTACAGCATTATTATTTTTTTTTAGTTTAGGACTTATTATCAAAATATTTCTGATTCTGATCCAACTCAAAATTAGATGTTACAGAAAAATATTTGTATGCCAGAAAAAAAGCAGCATATTATATAAGTGACCACTTTTCAAGGAAAAAAAAAAGAAGAAAAAAAAAGGGAAGGTGCCTGGTTTTGCATGCAAAAGGTGCAATAGTCAAAGTCCTCAGAAGAACTGTGAGTGGTTCTCCAGGAGCTCAGTAAAACTTCTAAAAAACACACAAAACAAAATCATGCTCAGGAACTTTGTCCTCATTTTGTCTTATGTTGTACATTAACACTAATTTGTGTGTTTATTGTATTTATGTTACAGGACCAGGACAAGGTTCGTCCTCTCTCCAGTCTGGCTAACTTGGCCATTACTCTGTCTGACATTCAGGACATGGACCCCATCTTCACCAACCTGCCGTACAGCACCAATGTCGAAGAGGAAGCACCACTGGTCAGTGAGCACCTGCACACACACACACACACACACACACACACACACACACACACACACACACACACACACACACACACACACACACACACACACACACACACCTCATACAATTCTGAATTCACAGACTGATTCCATCTTTAAAAAATGGACATCTCTACTGGTTTAATCTCTGTGATTTCCATCCACACACTAAGCCTATTTTTAAGGTGATTGTGTGATGACACTAAAACTGAGGACATAATAAGCCTCTGCTATCAAACAAGACTAATAGTAATTAACCACCATGTAATAGGGTATGAACAGAAAAGTGCCATCTCTACCATTTGGTTGAGGTATATATATATAAACTGAACTGACCCTAAAACTGAGGCCATAATAAGCCTCTGCTATCAAACAAGACTAATAGTAATTAACCACTATATACCTCAACCAAATGGTAGAGATGGCACTTTTCTGTTCTTACTCTATTACATGGTGGTTAATTACTATTAGTTTATTATGTCCTCAGTTTTAGTG
>QNUK01000087.1:642500-677500 GCA_013621035.1 Clarias magur | reverse complement strand
TCTTTTCTGGTGATTGTCTCCTTGCAGAGAATGAACTGTTTTACAATAAGGCCCAGCAGGATTGTGTTAAATCAGTGTGGGAGTGGACTTGTGCCTCCTGAAGGTATAAATGATGAAGTTTGACAGTGTGAATGGATCCGAGTGTATTCAAGCATTTAGCCAACATGTTGAGGGTTGAGAAGTTTTTTTTTTTTTTTTTTTCCCTCCAAGTGTGTGTCCAACAATGCCTCACATCAGTTGTTCCATGGAAATCTTCCTGCTCTGTTAAGACAAGCCTTTATTCATCACCTCCACCTAACTGCACCGTGAAATTCTTTATTCGTCGCATATCTCATGTTGTTTTGATATCAGATCACGGGGTCAGCGATTATACTGCGCCCCTGGACCAGACAATGTTAAGGTCCTTGCTTAAGGGTCCAACAGCGGCAACTTTGAAGAGCTGGGGCTTAAAACACTGACCTTCCAATCAGCAACTCAGAGCCCTAACACACTGAGCTGCCCATACAAATGTAACAACACAGATAAAACTGTTTGGATTTAGAGTCCTCAAACCTAAATTCTTAATGTTAGTTTCACAGACATGTTTGGGTTCATACAATCATGCTGCTGTAATGCCTGAGCGTGTGTGTTACTTACAAACTATCTCTTGTTGTGTGTGTCTGCAGGGTTTTGAGGTGCGTAAGATCAGAGCAATCGATCAGGATCTGGGCAAACCACGAGGCATTGGATACACCATCGTATCAGGTCAGTGAGAGCCTTGACTCTTGACTCTATAATAATGAAAAAGTGTTTCGACTAGAGCAAGGATTGTACTGTATAAGCAAGGTTTAGAGTGTGATGTGAAAAAAAGCCAAAAACATTACCAAGCAAATCACAACAATTGTAGAACAAAGCAGAAAAAAAATTCCATGATTGGACAAAATCATGCATGTAGAAGTTCCACATATTCCACAGTTCACTTGGGCAGACCAAACTAAACCCCTGATTGGCTGATATTATGCCTGTCTTTGCTAATGCCATGAAAATAGCTTTGAATACGTGGAAATATTTAATTAGCTGCAATACAAGCACTTGATTAAGATAATTTTTGGCTGGTTTGGCAAACCATTTGGCTTTGAGCCACCTTTCATTAACATTATCTCTGCTGTGTCGAGCCAGTCTGAATCTGCACTGTATCCTCCGGGAATGACTAGAGAAAGGGCTGTTTTATTATGGAACCGATTACAGAATTACAGTGCATTAAGGTAAATTTGCTCAACTTGCTAAAGGCCGTGTTTTTAAAAAAAAATAATAAATTAATACATGACTTCTGTGCATTACATCCAACATTAAATATTTGTTCAGTATAGTTAAAGGGCTGAAGAGACTTCTAAACTACAGTAAAATACAGAGTGATGGTTCAGTAATGTAAAATTAATATTAATTCGACATCTAAATTACAGATGATAACTAATAACTAATACTGATGTTAGATGATAACTAATACTGTTCTGATTTTTTGCTTTCTTGCCACTTTAGCTTTTGGGCCGAGTTTTGGTCAACATTTTAAATGACTCTTTGGCTACGTTCACATTACAAGCCACTTGTTCAATTCAGTTCAGATTGCGTTCATGTTACAAGCCACATTATTCAATTCAATTCAGATTACGTTCACATAACAAGCCACATTGTTCAATTCAGTTCAGATTACGTTCACATAACAAGCCACATTGTTCAATTCAGTTCAGATTACGTTCACATAACAAGCCATATTGTTCAATTCAGTTCAGATTACGTTCACATTACAAGCCACTTGTTCAATTCAGTTCAGATTGCGTTCATGTTACAAGCCACATTGTTCAATTCAGTTCAGATTACGTTCACATTACAAGCCACATTGTTTAATTCAATTCTGATTACGTTCACATTACAAGCCACATTGTTCAATTCAGTTCAGATTACGTTCACATTACAAGCCACTTGTTCAATTCAGTTCAGATTGCGTTCATGTTACAAGCCACATTGTTCAATTCAGTTCAGATTACGTTCACATTACAAGCCACATTGTTTAATTCAATTCTGATTACGTTCACATTACAAGCCACATTGTTCAATTCAGTTCAGATTACGTTCACATTACAAGCCACTTGTTCAATTCAGTTCAGATTGCGTTCATGTTACAAGCCACATTGTTCAATTCAGTTCAGATTACGTTCACATTACAAGCCACATTGTTTAATTCAATTCTGATTACGTTCACATTACAAGCCACATTGTTCAATTCAGTTCAGATTACGTTCACATTACAAGCCACTTGTTCAATTCAGTTCAGATTGCGTTCATGTTACAAGCCACATTGTTCAATTCAGTTCAGATTACGTTCACATTACAAGCCACATTGTTTAATTCAATTCTGATTACGTTCACATTACAAGCCACATTGTTCAATTCAGTTCAGATTACGTTCACATTACAAGCCACTTGTTCAATTCAGTTCAGATTGCGTTCATGTTACAAGCCACATTGTTCAATTCAGTTCAGATTACGTTCACATTACAAGCCACATTGTTTAATTCAATTCTGATTACGTTCACATTACAAGCCACATTGTTCAATTCAGTTCAGATTACGTTCACATTACAAGCCACTTGTTCAATTCAGTTCAGATTGCGTTCATGTTACAAGCCACATTGTTCAATTCAGTTCAGATTACGTTCACGTTACAAGCCACATTGTTCAATTCATTTCAGATTACGTTCACATTAAAAGCCACATTGTTTAATTCAATTCTGATTATGTTCACGTTACAAGCCACATTGTTCAATACAATTCTGATTACGTTCACGTTACGAACCACATTGTTTAATTCAGTTCAGATTGCGTTCACGCTACAAGCCACGTTGTTCAATTCAGTTCAGATTGCGTTCACATTACCAGCCACATTGTTCAATTCAGTTCAGAATACGTTCACATTACAAGCCAAATTGTTCAATTTAGTTCAGAGTACATTCAAATTACAAGCCGTATTGTTCCGTTCAGTTCAGATTACGTTCACATTTCAAGCCACGTTGTTCAATTTTTGGTCAGATTTGCATGGCATGACAGTTCAGCTTAATTTTAGTGACTTATATCTGACTCTGTCCTTTGAAACGAAATGCATGCTCACATCGATACATCTTTGCCGAGTCAAATCATCTCAAACACTGCCCTATTTCTGTAGGTTCTCTCCAGTTTTGCATGAACAAACTCATTGCCCCTAATATCTACTAAATTCTGAACACTTCCTCAGCTGTTCCCCATGAAATGGAAGTCCACGTGGTGTACGTGGACTTCCATTCAAGTCTCATGGTTTATATCCAATCTTGGGCTGCATTGGAAAATGACGCAGATCTGACCTAAAAAAAAAAACAAAACATCAGATTTGTTCTTTCAGACAGCCCTAAAAAATCTGATCGTTTTATGGTAAAAGCCATATTTGACTAACTTTAATGTGAACGTAGGTATTGCAGCAATTTTTTTTAAGGATTCTACTTCTCTCTACTTCTGTTAATACACATTATTTCCACTTGGAGCTCTGCTGTACCCGATATACCAGCATCAGGAATCAGTACCTAGACTTGGACTTTTCATGACTTCAGGATTAAATTGACCTAAGCTTCACGGTCTATATTTATAATCAATATATAATGTTATTCAGTCTGTGTTCCTACAGTTCAGACGTAGTTCTGAAGTTCACACGATACTTTCTTTAATACCTTTGAACAGCTTGAGTAAGTCTATATTTCAAGTCAGTCTGGGAAAGCCTGTTTGATTTCACTGTTATGAATATCATTTCAATTAGAGAACAGTGAACACCAGCGCAACTGTCTAAGCTATCATCAGCAGAGATACAAGAAATTTTTCCTCCTATCGTCTATGTTATATCTTGATTTGACATTTTTATTCGGCTCATGCATAAATGCCCCAGTGGAATAACTTAAAAGGAAAAGCCACATCAGCTAAGTTTCAGCCCATTGTTCACTTCATCTCTGGAACAAAAGGAATGAGCAGGGGTGTTAATTAGAGTAATTATTACATATAACATTTCTCCTTTCTTTCACTTGGATTCTGAGTAATGTCAGCATGAAAGGCCTGTCTGAATAGCTTGAGACGCACACCACCACCACCACCTGTCAATTCGTCAGCAACAGGAGACTGGCATAAAATTTTTAAATGTGTTTTTTCTCTTTAAAAAAATTTTTTTTATTCTTTTTTTGTGTGTGTGTGTGTGTGTGTATGTGGTTGAGAAACCTTTTAAAATAAGGGGCACCTTTACATGTCACACTGTTACTGTATCTAGATGAAAAAGACAAAATTGCACCATGTGAAGCTGCAATAGGCCATGACACATATAATTGGAAGGTTATCTCTTCAGCAGATGTTAGAGTAAAGCTATCTGATTCGACAGATTTTTACACATTTCATATATTTCTGTTATATCTGGAGCTGTGAACCACAGGTAGAATGTGTATGCGAATCGATTGAAGTTTTGCGTGTTGCCATTTAATATTTCGTTTCAGTGGCACTGATGTTTACTTTATACAAGTATTAGAAACTGCGAAAGGTATCAAATGTTTCCTAGGTGTTGTTGATGGTTTACATGCCATGTCTCAGACAGAGTTTCTAAGACTCCTTATTTTTATTATTATTATTATTATTATTATTATTATTATTTTTTTTTTGTAAATCATCTTCACCGCACTCCAGTCCATTAGGTGGCAGCATTGCACCAACCACCCATAAAGTCAGATGAAGAAGTGGTAATGTTGCGAAAGCAGAGTATCTGGGTAGTGTTTTTTGTTTCCCACAAAATCTGTAGGATATTTTTAAAGCGTCCGTCAATTTCAGAGAATGTAACGTCGTAAGCTTCCCTAAATATTTTTGTGACGCAATCCACAATCTCAAAATCGATTAAATCTCACAGCTCTACTTCTATACCACAGTGTTTTCCCCCGACATCACCTATTTTTATTCGTCACTTTTATGTGCGTACGGTTACCTTTAAAGTTGTAATTTAGTTTTTTCAGCAACACCTCCCACCCGACCCACCCCAACCGAATCTGAGCCGCTCAGCTGCGACGGACTCACTGGGGTTGATTGAAAGGAGGTGAAGTGTTGTCAGGCTATTCATTACAGTTCACCTTGCAGGCACTGATCGGCTTTAACACTCACAACCCGCTCCTTTAATATGACGCATGCTGTGTTAGGAGGTTAAGCCAGTGAGTTAAGAATGTGTTTGTTCTTTCAGTCCGGTCAAGTGATTTAATGCTGCAGGAAAGTCCTGCTATTCCACACGCCATGCTCATTACTCCTATCACTCAGCTCATACACAATGCAGTCCATCCTTCACTTTGTCCGGTCTGCATTTAGGTTTCAGATAAACCGCAAGTCAGAATGAAGGATTTGATATGTGTGACGTGGCTGCAAATGTCCACATTCAAGGACACGGTGCGCTGGTGCATTTCAAACACACTCGGCTTGGCGTGGTTTATGCGAGAGAATGATATCCGGCATCTGGAACCGAGCGTGTCGGCTGATAAACCCGGCCAAAATGAGTTAGCCCGAGCTCATAAACATGACGATTACCCTGGATTCATAATTAAAACGTAAGACACTGGGGTCACGGTTCATTCGTAAGTTTTACTTACACTTACTGGGATGTTGTGGTAATGAATGATCAAGTTGTAAACAAATTTAAAGGAGCTCTTTGCCGTTTTTAAAGCATTTCACAGTGACGGAAGCTGTGAGGTTACTGTACAGTATGCACATGTAACGACAGAGTTTGTGAGTCTTTGTATGTGTTACTGCATCTCGTG
This sequence comes from Clarias magur, assembly GCA_013621035.1. NCBI lineage: Eukaryota > Metazoa > Chordata > Actinopteri > Siluriformes > Clariidae > Clarias > Clarias magur. The sequence continues at coordinate 671,666 of QNUK01000087.1, read as the reverse complement.
GAGAAAAAAAAAAACACGCATGAGACATTATCTTGGATAAGCTACAGATTCAGGGTTTTTTTTTTTTTTTTTTGGTGGGGGTCTTGGGGTAAAGTATTTTTTTTTTTTAATCCATATATTAAAGGTTGTCATATTCAAGGTCGCATTAGAAAATAAATCCAAAACAAACTCGAAAAGCACAAGCGTCTGAACATCATCTTTTCACTGCTATCAACATGACACAGATTAGGAAATAAATAAAAAAAAAGTTCAAGAGGAAACAGGGAGACAGTCTAGAGAGAAAAGAAGACAAGGATGTGAGCTTTGTTCTGTGAGTGATATGTTTGCAAGATGGGTGAGAGAGAGAGAGAGAGAGAGAGAGAGAGAGAGCATCCTTTTCGTCTTTTCTCTGGATGTAGCTAGGAGTATTTCAGAGCAGCTCTTTTTTCTATTACTCTTAAAATGAGGGATGGAGAGTATCTTGGGATAAAGAGATAGAAAAAGGAAGGACGGGGGGAATTTAGATGAGAGCAGCCAGGTATACTGTAGGTGTGCATACGGATCCAATCAAATGGTCAAGGGGTCAGGGATTTTACTCTCGTGTTAGTGGGAGTGGGTTTTTTTTTTTACTCTCGTGCTGGGCAGGAAAATCGAAGTGAGTGAGTGTGTGAGACAGAGGCAGAAAGAGGGGAGGAGGAGAAGAAGAAGAAGAAAAGCGCCCTTCCATCGTCTTTAACAGACGCACCAGACCATTAGGAGTGTGTCATACTGAAAGCAACATGTAATTTCCCCAAACACAGACATGCTAATAGCAAAATCAATTGTACTCCGATCATTAGTGTGAGCATGCTGAAGCCGTTCCCTCCCTGCAAAGCAATGACCAGCTGATTCTGGTCACCGTGCTGGAGATGTCAGAGATCTGCACGCACTGGACACTTCATTAAGCACTGGCTTGGACCCACTTTTGAGGCTGGCAGTGATGACTCAAATGGTTAAGGCTGGGGGTTACTGAAGGTCTGGTGGTTCAAGCCCAAGCACCGCCAAGGTGCCACTCTCGAGCGCTTACTCAAGGCCCTTAACCCTACTGTACCTGCTCCAGAGGCGCTGTAACCTGGCTGACCCTGCGCTCTGACCCCGGCTTCCTAACTGGGATATGCGAAAAAACCAATTACCTGTGCTGTAAAGTGCATGTGGCAAATAACTGATTATCTCATCTATATTTTGCCTTCAGAACTGCCTTAATTCTGCATACAACAAAGTAATGGAAACATTTTTTTTTAGAGATTTTGGTCCCTAATAACGTTAGAGCGTCACACAATTGCTGCAGATTTGTCAGCTACACGTCCATTATTCGAATCTCGAAGGTGCTCTATTGGATTGTTGTGTTCTGATGACTGTGGAGGCCGTTTGAGTACAGGGAACTTTTTTTTTTGTTTGTTTGGATTTTTCCCCGATTTTCTCCCTAATTTAGTCGTGTCCAATTCCTCCCCGTCACTAGGGGGCTCCCACATGAAGGCTACTACAACCACTCAGCCGGGAGGGCCGAAGACTCTCACGTGTTTCCTCCGAACCACGTGACGCCAGCCGACCGCATCGCGCACCGTTGGGGGCGTAACACACTCGGAGGACAGCGCTATCCGCTCCCTCCGCTGCGCGAGCTCACAGACGCCCCTGATTGGCTGTAGAGCCGTGATTAATGTGGGAGCACTAAGTACCTCTCATCCCTCCCCTCTGAGAGAGCTCGGCCAATCAGCTCTCTCTAAACCTCCGGCTGCGAGAGGTTACAGCACCACCCGGGATTCTGAACTAGCGATCTCCGGATGATAGGGCGAGCGCTTTAACCACTGCGCCACTCGGAGGCCGAGTACAGGGAACTTTTTAATACTTTTAGTGAACTTATGCTCCAAAAACCAGTTTGAGATGATTTTACAGTAGCTTTGGGACATGGCGTGTTATTCTGTGCTCATAAAGGAATGGACATGGTCAGCAACTGTGGCATTTAAACAATGCTTAATTTGTGCAAATTGTAACAAGAAAATCTGCCCCACACCATCACACCACCAACACCAGACCAGCCTGAATCGGATGGATCGATGCATCGTTTTCCATCTTCTGTTCTCCAGTTTTGGTGAGCTTATGCCAATCGTAGGCTGAGTTTCCTGTTCTTGGCTGACAGGAGCGGCACCCGGTGTTGTAGCCCATCTGATTCAAAGTTTGATGTGTAGTGCTCTCAGAGATGCTCTTCGACACATTTGAGTTACCGTTGCCTTTCTACCGGCTCAAATCAAGCATGCGGTTCCCCTCTGACCTCTGACATACAGTAAATAAGGCATTTCTTTCCCAGAGAACTGTCCTAACTGGATATTGTTTTCTTTTTCACTCCATTCTCTGTAAACCCTATCGATTGCTGTGTGCGAAAATCTTAGTAGATCAACTGTTTTGGAAATACTCAGACCAGCCCCAACCACCAACAAACATACCACTTTCAAAGTCACTTAAATCACCTTCCTTCCCCATCATGATGCTCGGGTTCGAGCTTCAGCAGATCGGCTCGGGCGTGTCTACATGCCTAAGTGCGTCGAGTTTCTGCCATGTGATTGGCTGATTAGATATTTGCCGTTAGCGGGCGGTTGGACTGGAGTACCTCATGAAGTGTCCGGCGAGTGTACATGAGATCTTGATATGAAACCTGGGTAATATCCTCAGCACCCATGAGCAGGAGAAATAATAAAAGCCGAGCGCGTGTGAGCGATGCAGCGGTTGAGGTTTTCACCTTATCAGCAGGGGATCAGGCACTTACTGCTTTTCTTAAAGCTTGAGAAGACGGGTGTGTCAGATTTCACAAGCGGGAGACGGAATACCTTGAACGCATTATATACACGGACGGAAAACTGTTGGGAAAATAAACGTGTAGCAGCGTTTGTGCTGAAAACGCTCAGGTTTTTAGTTGTTTTTGTTTTTACATTTTTTTTAGTTTTTGAACCTTTGTCAAATTTCCAGGCTGCTTCAAAGCCTAAAAAACACGCAGGTATATTTCCTTTGACAGAAACACGTTACTAACAGACTGTAGTGTTTGGCTGCAGTGGCACTTTCAGCAGACTCTTCTGTCCATTTCAGGATTTTGATGTGGAAGGTTATTATAAAGGTGCTTGGAAGATTAGATTGTATGGATTACTGTATTTTTCTTTTACTGTACGTCTCTCTCTCTCTCTCTCTCTCTCTCGCTCTCTTTCACACACACGTGCTACAGCCAGATGCTCTAATGATAATCATAGGATGTGGATCATGATGTGAGTGTCTGTGAGTGCCCCTCTATCATTTTGTTCCCATTTTTCATCATTCATTTTGTGTGTGTGTGTGTGTGTGTGTGTGTGTGTGTGTGTGTGTGTGCGTACGGGTGCATGTTTTTTCCTGGGTGTCCTCTGTGGGAGCGCGTGTCCTCAGGGACTCGTATTATTAGTTGAGTAATTAAGATAAATACGTTTTTAATTGCCGGGGCGATGCGTGTTAATGAGCTAGAGAGCGCAGATTAGCATATCCAGCACCCTCGCTCTCTCTCCGACTCACGTTTTTTTCCTCGCCGCATGCAGCTAAGAGGTTGTTGATACAAACTGTTTGGTGTATAATCACCTTGGTAATCACCTACTCAGGGTGCTTCAGAGTGGATCAAATGCCCATATTAAATCAAGGCTAAATATGATTCATTCTTCTTTTTTTTTTTTTTTTTTTCGACGTTTCTCTCAGTGAAGGACTTCTGTAGTATTGCACTTGATTTTTCGAAGTCTGCTTCAGAGCATTATGAGACGGCTTTGCAGCATCTGAGGTGGAAAAACGTCTGTAAGGGTGTTGAACCATGGGTGAAACAGAGGGGAGACTCCAGTGCTGGAAGAGCTGTGGTCCAAGCACACTTTGGTGATTTTCTCACTAAGACACATCAACCGAGCTGGTATTTACCTACTGAGTTGGATCAGGGAAATCGTTGAGCGGTGCTGGAATCACGTGCTTCCCTTGCCTTAAAGCAAGGCAGGATTTTGGAAGTGTTGGTTATCCTAAACCCAATGCTGGTCCTGATGCAAAGTGTAAAGCTGAAATAATCATCATAAGAGCCAAATATAATGAAATACTATGATTTTTTTTTTTTTTGGCATTTGACTCATGACATTCAAGGGACAATTTGAAAGTTGAGGTGCATACAGTATATAAGGACATCAGAGGAACACGAATAGGGTCAAATTCCACAACCCTCGTTCCGCGCAAAAATGCATTCCGAAGTTCAGCTGAGATTCGTATGAAGCTTCGTCAGTCCTACGGCGTTGGCAGTTTCAAAGTTACTGTGTATTTCCCACCAATGTACCTCTCTGCATTTCTTGGAATGGTAGGACAAACGTTAAAAAAAAAGAAAAATTCCCTGTAAAAATGTCCCTTTAAAGGTTTTGTGACGCCGTACTGTCATGGCTATGGAGCTCTAGGAGTCATTATTTTTGTTTTGAAATGCTAACCGAGCACTTAGCAAACCATTCTGAATCATAATTATCATAGAAATACATAAAAAGATTTACCAGTGATTTATAAAATAACTGCGTAATTGTAACTGGATTCAGGGAGACAGAAGGAAACTTGCTGGAGTATGCACTGTAGTCAAGTCTAAATAGAAAATGAAACTCATTTTCTCCTCTGTTGGCCAAAATATAAATCAATAGGGTTTGAGAAACAATAATAATTTATTTTCTTTTTGTTTTTTGTTTTTTTTCCCCTGAAAAACTCAATACTTGGCAAGGAAGTTAGGAAACGCTAAATATGTGACAAAGCTGTGTCTAATATATTAGAAACTGTAAATAATGTACTGCCATAATGTTTCTTCTGCATAATATCCTCTATAGCTGCACACTATAATATAATAGAATCATTTATTTGTATCTATTTATTTTTATCATTATATACTTTGCATTATATATTTAAATACAGGTATAGTTTTCTTTCTATATACAGTATACAATATTTTATAATAAATGCCATTAGAGCATACACACAGCAAACACACATCCATTTATAGAGTAACAGACACAGCATACTGTACGCACCTTTATTTCTTAGAGTAACAGACACCGTGTGCACACCTTCTTCACTTTGACTTTGATCACTGTCATTATCATGAACATTCAGCTCTAGTTGAAACAACTGAATCATTTGAAACTTGTGTACCAGCTTCTCTTGAGAGCTTTATGAGCTTTCTTTGCATTCAGGTTCACTTGTAAATAACGTTGGATTAAACGATTTCTTGAAGGAAAATGTCTCCGGTTCTACTGAGTGCCTTTAAAGCTTTAAAAAAGAGGTGAAAGTAAAATAGTGTGTGAGAGCGACAGAGAGTGTGTATGGTACTGCTGGCACAATGTCACACCCGTGACCCTCGGAGCTCTTTCAAACCGCAGGCCGTGCTGTGAACGTGTGTGTGTGTGTGTGTGTGTGTGTGGGTGTGTTCTGATAGAAGGAGAAAACCATAAGAGATGTGTGACTTGTGTGTCCATCCTCTTGGCAGTCTCGAAAGGGTCTTCAAAGTGCACTCATGTCCGATGAATACATGATGAAGTGCCACAGGAGGAAAAAAAAAAAAATTTAAGAAACTCACCCAGATAACCTGCTAACTCTTTCAGCTACAGTGGCCTTAAGGGCTAACGGTAAAGCCTAGTGGAATCAGCCTGGTCTCCAGACGAAGATAAGAGGAGAATTTGAGCTTCTGAGCTCCCATCAGGAAGCAATTTGCATAGCGAGGGATATCTTAGCAGTTCAAGTTCTGCCCTAGTGACCACGTGGTTCTCAGTTCAAAATCCCAGCCTTGTTTAAAAGGCCGTCATGTTTTTTTCTTCTTCTTCTTTTTCCATATCATGAATTCATGAATGATGGGTTCATCTTCCTGCTTGGGTCGAGTCATAAGGACATGGCATGGGAGTTCAGGGTTTAGGACGTCCTGTCTTCTTGATTCCAGCACCACAGAAGGAGGAAATACCACCTACTTTCATATGATGCCATTCAAGAAGCCATTTGACGGAGATTTTTAACCACCATAAGAAGGCATTTGAATATTAAGAATTGAAGCCAGATCACCAAACGTAATTTAACGTAACAGTAATTGAACTGGTCTTCCCATTGGTCTTTGGGAGACCAGATCTTAATAATGCCATAGCTATTTGTGACCTGGAGTCTGTGTAAATGTAATTGGCTCTAGTAAATGTAATTGGTGAGGAGCTACAGTCAATTAAAGAGACCTTCATCGTCAATCACAGGCATCTATTCTTACAGGGTGATTACAGATATGCATTGCTTTGCATTGTAGAAGCACTGAGTCAGGTGGGTTGAGAAACAGTCCACTAACCAAAAATAACCCGTCAACCACAGCACTGTGACACATGGTTAAACTGCTGCTGATTGGAATACTGGAGTGATGATGATTAAGACATAGAGTGCACATGTGCGTGCATGCGGAAAAAAATCTGCACTCAGAGATACAGAACCGTAACTGCAAAAGTCTTGAGGCCTTAATTTCTTCATATTTTGTTTTCGAAAAACAACAACAACAAAAAAAAAACATATTTCTTGTATTTTTACAAGAAAAAAAAAAGGTAAAACGTTAAAGTTAAAAACTAAAAAGCTGATCAGCATCTGGCACATAAACGCTCATAACTTCACTTAGTCATAACTTGGCAAGGTTCAGTTTTCATAGTGTACGCAATATTTTTTTGGGAGTGTATTGAGGATCATGGCGGCTTGTACAGTAGGTGCGGCGGCACGGTGGTGTAGTGGTTAGCACTGTCGCCTTGCGGCCGGGGTCCGGGTTCGATCCCCGGCCAGGCTCGATTCCCGCCTCTGTGTGCATGGAGTTTGCATGTTCTCCCCGTGCTTGGTGGGTTTGCTCTGGGTACTCCGGTTTCCTCCCACATTCCAAAGACATGTAGGTTAGGTTCATTGGCGTTCCCAAATTGCCTGTAGTGTATGTGTATGTCTGTGTGCCCGGCGATGGATTGGCCCCCTGTCCAGGGTGTACCCTGCCATGTGCCCCAAGTCTCCTGGGATAGGCTCCAGGCCCCCGTGACCCTGAATACAGGATTAAGCGGTATAGATGATGAGTGAGTGAGTACAGTAGGTGCATTACAGTCTTTTCAGTGTCTTCCATATACAGTACTCTGTAAGCTGTTGAGTTAAATGACTCAATTTAGTGATGCGTCAACAATACGCCCTCCTCGAAGGGAGAAACGCTGTATTCGTCCACATAAAAACACTGGATGCTGTGGCGTAATCTGGCACAAACCTGCTCACAGCTTCACTTCTACTCAACATTTTGATTGCATCTTGTGCCGCAAGATTAACTTCAGGCAAATACAGAAGGACTGGCAAAGTTTCATTCAATTCTGTACAGCCAGTTTTGCATGATGCTGTGACGAAATCTGGCTGGAGAGACATACTGTACAGACAGACTGAATGTTTGGTTTTAGGTCCTCCAATGTATGAATCCTAAAGACACGGTATCATTGAGGTCTGACCAACGTACAGGCAAAAGCTTTCTTTTATTTATATAGGTGAAATTTTGGGCTTTCATTCTCAGTCCAGTCCCTGTACCCGCCCAGTTTAAGAGGAATGTATTTGTTTGTCACGCCACACAGTGACCTATGGCTTAAAAAAACAAACAATCAACAATAAAAAAAACTCGAGGTATGAACCGGTGAGAAGCAGATGCACATGATGAGAGACGATCAGGCTGGTGATTAGTACTGTATACTGTACTGCTGATGCTGAAGTGATTTCAAGTCACTGTTAATCAGTGTTAAAGATAAAGGCTCAGTTTGTTCTTCCTTATAATATGACAGTAATCACACTTAAATCATGCACAGCAAGGCTCTAAATATTGACTTTTGATGAAACTATACGTGAACGGAACTGTCCAGCACATCAGTGTGCCTGATAAAGTGTAATAAACAAAAAGGAGAAACATGCTTCTTAATGGTTTATTAGTGTTATTTTATGGAAAGTAAATGCAGCCACAGTTAAAATACATTTTTATATATGAAAAAAAAAAAAGTTTTGCATTGCGGTGGCTTGGCGTTTTAATGATTAGCACGCTCGCCTCCAGGGTCAGGGGTTCGAACCTCGCGTCTGGTCAGTGTGCAAATTTGCTTGGTGTGTTTCCAAAGACTTGCAGCGTAGGCTGATTAGTGTTTCCAAATTGCCTGTAGTGTATGGTTGGGTGTGTGTGGGTGTGTGTGTGTGTGTGTGCTTGTTTCCTGTGTTTGGCCATCCGGAGTGTCCCAGGGTGAGTGTTTAGGTCAAAGGAATGTTTGTGCTTTTCTAGTCAAAGACATCTCGCCATTTCTCATCTGAACAGCAAACACACATACAGTACACACACACACACACACACACACACACACAGAGAGACATTCATTACATCGTTACACCCTCTTGTCCATCTGGCAGGCTTATAAGTGTAACACAGCTTTAGCGCTGTCATGTTCTTCTACAGGATCTTTATCAAACCACTCTGCAGCTTTTCAATTAGCTAGAGGAGAACTGGACTCGGTCCTGATAGCTGCACTAATCCTACACACACACATGAGCATCAATACACACACACACCACGCAAGGAGGCTCATTTGCCACGTGCTCTGTGTAGCCTATTTCGAGGCAGTAAGCTGTGACTGTTGCTGGCAGCAGCGTGTGTGTGATCTGGAAAATCCGCTTCTTCCATTCTTTTTCTCAGAAAGCATTCATGTATGATAACTGAGACGAACTGTTCCAGCTTTTTTTTTTCTTCTTCTTCTTTTTTTAATCTTATCTTTAATGGAATCTTGTTACTACAATATGTCTAGCCCTTTTCCCAAAGCTGCTCTTATTTCACACCATGTATGAAGCAGTACAAGAACCATACAGGTTACGCCTCATCGTCAGCTACAACACCAGAAACTGTAGAGCATGAACATGTCATACGCGTACAAACGTTTAAACGGTTTGATCCTGACACGCGAAATCATCTATGGATCTGTTCTCAAGAATACAGACAACCTTTTTACATTTTTTTTCTTCTTTTTTTTTTTTTTTTGCAGACTGGTCAGAGATCATAGTCTACTCCTTGGTTTTGATTATCTCTCCTGGGTTTGATTATCTCTGAGGGTTCTGGGTAGAGAGTTGCCTTATGACCCAACTAATAAATTGTGTGGCAGAGAGTCTCTGTCTCTCTCCTTCTCTCTCTCTCTCTCTGTCTCTCTATCTATCTCAACGATTCTCTCTGATCGTGATCACTAAAACAGACACAGCTTTCATTTTTCATCCACATCTTGGCAGACACACACAGCTGTATTTTCCTCTTTTTCAATTCATCCACTGCTGCGTCACTCTTGAGTAAAGCCTTTCAGAAACAGCCTTGATCTAGGGCACGTGCTTAGTTTCATCTGTTTCAGTTCAAATCATCTTTTTTAATTTTATAAACTAAAAGTAGAAAAACATATCAAAACTTGGAGAGCAAGATGTGCAATGATTATAGAACATCTGCAGCAGCCTCTGTTGTTCACGTGTCCGTTGTAGGAACTTTCGTGGTGTTACAGGGGTCAGCATGGACACTCGTACCTGTCCTCGCTGTCTTTTTCATCAATTTGAGTTACAAGGTAAAGTCTTGGTTAAAAAAATCTTTTTTATTTTTTTTTTCTAATGGTGGATTTATGGTACCTTAATTCTTGTGGCGATCTCTCTCCGGGCCGGTATTCACAAAGCTTCTTAGAATTCTCTCAGAGATCTCCTATTTTAGTCTAAAAAGTCCTAGCTGGGAGTCTTAGACTAAAAGTGATGTAGAAAACTTCTTAGAGCAACTCTGAGTAAGGAAAGTACAAAAAAATTTGTTAGTCAAGTCAATTTTATTTATATAGCGCTTTTAACAATTGACATTGTCGCCAAGCAGCTTTACACAATCAAAAGAAGTAAGTTTGTACGCAATGTGTATGAATCAAAATGATAAGATTGTCCCTGATGAGCAAGCAGAGGGCGACGGTGGCAAGGAAAAACTCCCTGAGATGGTAATAGGAAGAAACCTTGAGAGGAACCGGACTCAACAGGGAACCCACCCTCATCTGGGTGATAGCGGACAGCAGGGATTGATCTGCAAGTTCAGTATAACAGGAGATGTGTTAAAATTAAAAGGAGTCCAGTTTGTTCCTGGAGGCTCAAGTAGACTGTAGGAGATTCCAGTCCTGAGCTATCGAACAACTGAAGTCACAGGTCCTCAGAGAACAGCTGTCAGCATCAGTCGAGGACAGGACAGTCTTCGTGGAAACCATCCCCAGCCACCATACGAATCCAGGCAGACCACACGGGGCATCCATGTGACGGGATCTCCAACCAGAAGCAGGACTCCAGGACGGGTTAGACGGCTCCAGAGGGCAGAGGGGTCTGGATCACTGGCAACTCAGGAGCGAACATGTATAGCTCGACAGAGAGACAGAGAGAGGGAAAGGAGAGAGGGAGAGAGAGAGAGCAGAAAAGAAGGGAACAGAAAATAAGGAGAGATGGCATGTAGGTCTGGTCACAGTCAACATGTATAAGGTGAATGTATATTAGTGCAAAGTGCAAGCAGGGACTCCGGCAGGACTAACTATAACAGCATAACTAAAAGGGAGAGCCAGAAGGAAACACAAACATGAGGGCTCCCTGAGATGTAAAGCAACCAATCACCTCACCGTCAACAAACCTGAGTGAACAATGAGAGTGGGGAGGACAGCATCTAAACATACCAGTTCACCAGAATACTCTACGTCCATGAGTCCCCCAGATCTGCTCCTTTACCTAAGGTTAACCTATTTACAAAAATGCTTGGCTAAATAAATAGGTTTTTAGCCTAGACATAAACACTGAGACTGTGTCTGAGTCCCGAACATTAACAGGACGACTATTCCATAACTTTGGGGCTTTGTAAGAAAAAGCTCCGCCCCCTGCTGTCATTCTAATAATACGTGGTACTGACAGGCAGCCTGCGTTCTTTGATCGAAGTAGGCGTGGCGGATCGTAAGACACTAGCAGTTCACTCAAATACTGTGGCGCGAGACCATTTAGTGCTTTAAATGTCAAAAGTGGTATCTTAAAATCGATGCGAAATTTCACAGGGAGCCAATGCAGTGTAGATAAGATAGGGGTGATGTGCTCGTATCTTCTGGTTTTAGTGAGGACTCTCGCTGCTGCATTCTGTACTAACTGAAGCTTGTTTATACACCAAGTTGAACAACCAGACAGTAAGGCGTTACAATAGTCCAACCTAGAGGTGATAAAGGCATGAACTAGTTTTTCTGCTTAGTCTTAGTGACGATATGTTTCTTACCTTGGCAATATTTCTAAGGTGAAAGAAAGCTATCCTGGTAATATTATCTACATGAGCTTCAAACGAAAGGCTGGAATCTATAATCACACCGAGGTCTTTTACTGTTGCATTTGATGGAACAGAAAGGCCGTCTAAAGTTACAGTGTGATCAGAAAGCTTACTTCTAGCTACTTGTGGTCCTATGACTAGAACTTCTGTCTTATCAGGATTAAGCAGAAGAAAATTAATTAACATCCAATCTCGTGTGTCCTGCACACACTGCTCAATTTTAGCAAACTGGTTTTTCTCATCTGGTTTTGCTGAGACATATAATTGTGTCATCAGCATAACAATGAAAACTAATACCATGTTTACGAATTATGTTGCACAGAGGAAGCATGTAAAGGGAAAAAAGCAGTGGGCCTAAAACTGAGCCCTGTGGAACACCAAACTCCACTTGAGAACATGAGGAATGGTCACCATCTAAATCTACAAACTGATAACGATCAGTCAAATAGGATCTGAGCCACAAGAGGGCAGTTCCCTTAATTCCAACTACCTTTTCTAATCTGTGAAGGAGAATACTATGATCAATGGTGTCAAAAGCTGCACTGAGGTCCAGTAACACAAGTATAGTGACGCAACCCTGATCAGAGGCCCATAGGAGGTCGTTTACTACTTTAACAAGTGCTGTCTCTGTGCTGTGATGAGGCCTAAATCCTGACTGATACAGTTCATTTACGCTTTTTCTGTGTAGATGTGAACATAGCTGCTGTGATACTACCTTTTCCAGAATCTTGGAGATAAAGGGAAGGTTTGATATCGGCCTGTAATTAGAAAGCTGACAGGGGTCAAGGTCAGGTTTTTTGATTAGCGGTTTAATAACGGCTAATTTAAAGCATTTGGGGACATACAGTACCCACTACTGAGTGAACAGTTAATTACTTTCAACAGGGGTTCTGTTATTGCTGGTACTATCTGTTTGAGAAAATGTGTCGGTATAGGATCTAATATACAGGTTGACGATTTTGAAGAAGAGATGAGTGAAATTAGTTCCCTCGCTTCAAGGGGAGTAAAGCGTTCTAAGTTCTGATGGGATGTGGTTCATCCGTATTACTTAAATTATTTGGTTTCAAAGCCTGAATCTTTTGCCTAATATTTATGATTTTGTTATTGAAAAAGTTAATGCACAATGTTGTTGTGGAGATTTCTGCAGTGGTCTTGTTTTTAGTTAATTTAGCTACGGTATTAAATAAAAATCTCGGATTGTTTTTGTTATTTTCTATAAGAGTGGAGAGATACGTTGATCTAGCATCACTGAGAGCTTTTTTATAGTTCAGGATGCTCTCCTTCCAAGCTATTTGGAATACTAACAATTTAGTTTGGCGCCATTTACGTTCGAATTTTCGAGCGGTTTGTTTTAAAGCATGTGTGTGGTCATTATACCATGGAGCGAGTTTCTTATCTCTAATCATTTTCCTTTTAACTGGAGCTACATTATCTAAGCTATAACGAAGTGCTGACTCTAGATATTCATTCGCCTGTTCGAGTTCTGTGAAGTCAGATGGCGATCCAATCAAAGTTGATAACTCTGAAAGATTATTGATGAAGCTCTGTGTGGTATTTGATGTAAATGTACGTTTAAGGTGGTAGCACGGTGCTGTGCATACATTATTACTATGACACGCTTTAATCGAGACAAGATAGTGATCTGAGATAACTTGAGACTGTGGAATTGTGGTTATATTTCCTATACTTAATCCGAAGGATAGCATAGTTAGTCAGGAGGTGTGGTAGTTACTATATTTAAGTTTATTTACCGTACTGATTTTATTACTTGTAATCCATTTCAGATTGATGGGAGCAAAATGTCTCAGCTTTTACCTATTTACATGATTGCAGGACAGTTTATTTAAGTTACACTTTTGGATAGTATGTAGCCAACAATCCAAGAGAGATATAAGGAAGTAAATCAACAAGAAAACCGAATTGGACAGAAGAGCAGTGTTTTTACTTTTAGCTTTGCATTCAGTGTTTGGAGTATATTTCTTCTTTTCGCCATTTTGTCCTCTGCTATAGAAACACTTAAGCCTCTTAAAAGTCCTCCTCTCTACTCTTAACAATTTTTACCGTAGAAGCTGCTTTTAGGGCTAAGATGTTTAGGGCGAAGATGAGGGTCGACGTGATGGGTTGGTAGAGAATGGCTTAGGTCTTGTCTTGCTGCTGTGGTCAGGCGAGCTGGTCCTGGCATGTGCCGGTTGAGCCGAGGAAGCGGAGACACGGCCGGAGACATGGGCTCCACGGCCGATTCGGTACCCTAGGTACTGTGCCTCGGCCAGCCCCTTGAAGCATTTTTTTGGATTCACTGTTAATCCGGCCTTTCGCAGTTCGTGAAGTACCTGTCTAAGGTGGTGTATATGTTCATCCCAGCTGAGTGAATAATTACGTCGTCCAAGTAGGCAGCGGCATACTGATGGTGCTGGCGAAGTACGATGTCCATGAGGCGTTGGAAGGTGACGTAGGTTAGAAATAAGACGTGGGTTGTGCTGTTTCATCCCCCTTGATCTCTCTTTCTATCTCGCGTACCTGGCTCCAACAATGCCGGAGGCGCACATCCTCGCACTGTAGTTGTGCAAAGCTGTCGTCTTTTTTTATGTGTTGAGACAGGGAGAGAGATGGGTTTGAAGGAGTGTGCACTTCACCTTTTGCTTCGGCGTCCACCTCTTCCTCTGCCGTCTGTGCCAGCCACGCTGGTTTGCGCCCGGTTGTCCTCTGCCTTTGCCTGCGGCGGGGTGCCCAGCTCTTTCGTGTTTTTTTTTTTTCGTATTTCCGCTCCGGTAGTGCACCTGGCCAGTCTCTCCCTAAGAGGAGAGGGACAGGAAGATTAGGGACAACTCCTGCAGTTATCAAGTACTTTCCCCATTGGTCGAGAGGTTGACATTGCAGCGCTTCCGCGAGGATGACCGAGGGCCGTGCCAAGGTGACAGCGTTTCTCGTATCAATGAGCGCCGTTAGCAGGGCTCCGCCTATTCGGACGCAGTGTGTGGTGGCCGGGGGTCCATCTTCAATCAGCTGGCAGCTGGCCCAGAGATCCAGCTCAGTGGGCATTGGCTCGTCTTGTGGAGTTTCCGGTCGTTGTGGGCGGGGGGGGGGCTGTGTAAATCCACGTCGTGGTGGAGGTATATACCAAGGGGGGCATCTCTCCGAAAATGTATTTTTTTCTGGTCCAAGGGAAAGTGTTGTGAGTGCACATTCCAGGGCTTCCGTCATGTTACAAAGGGAGACTGCTTTTCATTCTTTCCTCGGAAGAGCGCATATTATCTTGTCCATCACCACTCGCTCTGTGACTTCTGTGATAAGCGGTCGGGCTGTGCACGGTGAGGGACTTGTGCTTCATGCCCACCGGTGAAACTCTAGGGCTGCCTGGGCACTGGAGAGCCCACAACGAGCTAATATTTCGGACTTTAGTAGTTCATAGTAGTCCACGTCTCCTGCAGGAAGTGCAAAGTAGGCCCGCTGTGCTTCCCCCAATTGCAGAGGGACAAGAATGGAGGTCCGCTCATGCCTTGGCCATCCCTCGAGCTCCGCAGTCCTCTCGAAAGTCTTCAGGTACGCTTCAAGGTCATCATGCGGTGTAAGTTTAGAGAGCAGGTTTTGCGCGTCCTTCCGGGGGTCAGGGAGAGGCACGTCTCGCCCCCCCCGCGTTGCTGGATCCGTGTGAGCTCCTTGGTCACGGCCTGGAGGCCCTGCGTGAGTTGTGGCAGTAATGTTTGTTGCTGAATGTTCGTTTCCAGCAGGTGTCCGAGGTAACGTTCATTGGGCTGCCTGCCCTGTGGTCCTGAATTTCCGGCCTGCATTCTCCACCAGTGTAATGCTCCTGGCGGGTTCGGAAATGATAAACACAGAGAGGCAGTGTGTTATCCTACAGTGTGTCGCCACAATATATATTTATATCCTCACCGTAGGAAAGCAGAATTTATTTGAATTTAACCACTTTGCTCATCCTGCCTGCCCAAGATCCACCAAGGTCGCTCCATGGTATATTTTGTACAAAAAAATATCCATACCTTATAGCTCAGATAAATAATAATTAAAGTGCGATGTAATTCACGTCGACAAGCTCAGTGTGGCATTTTTCACAGCCAATTAAGAACAAACAAGACCAATTGAAGAGCAGAGAGCTTTCCACTCCTTCCAGCAGAATCATCCTTGGGCATGTGAAGACGTTATCCGCATTTCCATAATACTGTGTGTTAAAAAAGGCAGAAAATCTAAAGCGATGGCTTACTTCACTTGGGCGTCCGTTGAATAGACCTTGAAATTGTCAACGCTTCACATTACGGCCCTGCAAATCTAATGAAATGAAGCTAATTAAATGCACACTAAACCTTGCATTAGCCTGAACGAGGGTTCGGAAAGTGCTGCACGCCTGATTAAACCGCGCGTCGAAGAGCTTGCGAGCGCATGTGTGTGGTGTCAAGCGTGTATAGGTTTTGACATCCAAGCAAGGGTTCCAGTATTGTATAGAGATGACGCGCGCACACACACACACACTGGCTAATTTATATGAGATTTCTGTAGCTCTAGGTTTATAAGCTTCCAATTCTTGAATCCTGAAATACTCCTTCTCTATATCTTACTAATGTCTGAGTTCTCCTCACACCTCGGTCATACTCTACCAGCACATGGCAATGCCGTGGATTTCCTAGTTATTTAGCGTGCTACTGTAGGTAAGACAGGCGACCAGCAGGTTCCTCGTGAAGCCAGGAACAGAGTCAGAGAGAAGCGACTTCAGTACAGCATCTTCAGATTTAGATTACGTTCAGTGTGAAAAATCGATTGATCAGGGTATGAAAATCAGGCATGTTTGAGTGTTATAAGTTACGTGTGTTATAAGAAGCGTGTGTGAGAGAGTAAGTGTGTGCGCGCGTACGTAAGTTCAGTCACATGTGTGAGTTGTGGATGGCTCGGCTTCTCATTTTCCAGCTCACTACTGGCAATAATGTGAAAGCTTTGGCAATCTGCCCATGTTCCACACCTCTATGTTGACCTCTATACACACACACACACACACACACACACACACACACACACACCTTTGATTGAACATTAAGATTCACAGTTTGTTAATAAATTGTGGTCGTTACAAGATCTATGCAAAACAGTTTTGTGTGGTTTTCTGTACTATACACACACGTGTCTAGTTTTGCTGCTACAATATCTTGGCTTTTACAATATAGTTAAAATAGTTACAATATGTTAAATTTAGTAACACTATCTTGAATGTTTGTGCAAAAGCAACTGTGCAAGTTGTTTACAATTTCCCCACTGTGGGACAAATAAAGGTATATCTCATCTCATCTCATCTCATCTCATCTCATCTCATCTCATCTCATCTCATTTCATCTCATCTCATCTTTTCGACTCTGTATATTTAAACGAGAAATAAGAAAATTGATTCATTTAGTTTTGGGAGCGATTATTAAACAGTTAAAAAAATGCACACCATTTCAAAATAAAAGCATTTTAAAATAAAGACCATTAACTTTTCCTATGTTTTTGACAGATAGCATGTCTGAAGTGAATTCCAACATACTGTACTGTATGTGCAACACAAGATCATGGAGTGTGTGTACTCACTGTTCTTTCCTTAAGTGAGTTCATTTGACACATGCAGAAAAAAAACTCCAGGGATTTTTTTGTTTTGTTATGTTTTTATGTTTAATTTAACATGCAGTTTGTTTTAATTGATTTTTATTCATAAGCTTTATCACTTTTTCAAAGTCTATAATTACCCTCAGCCTCGACAACTTGAAATACATTGCTCATTCCAGTAATCTCCTTCTAATAATTTGGAAATGTTAGTAGACCTGACCTTTAATTTTCCACACGTAGTGTTTCTGAGAGACCCTGCTATTCAGGGTGCAATGAATTGGAGCTTAGTGTTATTATTATTATCATTATTATTATTATCATTATTATTATGGCCCAGATCTGCTCTGCTACTTCTGAAAAACTATGCAATCTTCCGCTGTGATTGCGTGCATGCATGTGTAAAAAATGTTCATGCGCGCACACATGCGGTAAGTATTAAATGATACAAGCATGCAGATCAGATGTTCGGGTTCTCCTATACTAGTTTGTATATCTTTGCCTAACAGACATCTTGTATGTGTGTGTGTGAGGTCGTGTGCGCGCGCGTACACTATCATAGCATCCCCGCCTCCGCAAGTGCGAGTGACAGGTGAGGGAGCAGCAGGCTGTCCAGTCCACGGCTGTTGCATTAGATTGTCATTCTGGTCAAGCACACAAAGCAATTTCCAGCCATCATGGATGCACTGACACTTTCTGTATGACTGGGCACTAAACACGTGTCACTCGGCTTCCTGATTGGACCGCCGGCGTTGGTGAAGGGCTCTGAGGCGGAGCTTAGATCAACCCCATGCCCACTTTCAAGATTATCTGTATAGAAATTTTCAAACACGCTATATTTATTTACAGTAGGGTTAAATTATTATGCGATGCATGTAATATTACAGCAAACAGATATTTAGGGCTCGATTATTGTTGTTGAAGTAATTATTGTTAAACACCGCTGTCTTGTAAAAGGGCCAGTTGTGTAGCATTTGCCAAATATTTTTTCATTTCACATGGATGTGGAATTAAAAAGAAAAAATCTGTCAGGCCTTTCGGCATTTCAAAAGCAAAGAGATAATAATAATAATAATAATAATAATAATAATAAAAACTACATTATCTTCATGTAAAAATGGTCATTTCGTTGTGTTGATGTGAAAAGAATTATCTAATTAAAATACTCTCTTTTTTTTTGTTTGTTTTTTGTAAAAAAAAAATAATAAAAAGGTGGCGAATACAGTATCATATTTTTTGCAGAGAGGCCTATATTCAGCTGATTAACATGCAATGTTATACAGTATATACAGTACAGTATGCATTCTTTCTTTCCCTATAATTTGCTAATTACATTTAACATTACTTTAAATAGGATAATAATATTTGTACACATGGTCTCCGACATCATTGTTGGTCCTTTTTAGCTGTATTTTTATTGATTGATTCATTTATTTATTTATTTTTATGAAAGCCGTGAACACACATTTGCACATCAACCTCTGTGTTAAAACTCTAGACAGCTATAAATGAATTCCTGCAGCTTCCCGAAGCTGTGCGAAAGACACACAGTGTTGTGTTCACATTAGTGTATAATTCAGATATTTATACAACATCACAACCGCGGTACCATAGCATAAGCAAATGCAGTGTAAGGTGAGTGTGCCTGTGGGATCAGTGTACTTGTTTGGGTTTTTTGTTATCTTTTAATGCCTTTAATGGAGATATTTCATAGACGGTGCCCAAAGCAACAGCATTTTCTTGAAGATGTTCAGCATTTCACGTTTAGAAGCAGAGCCGGAAATATTTCATCCTAAAATATCACTCAAAATGAATGATATTGGTTTATGGATTTTTTTTTTTTTGATTTTTTTTTTTGCATGATTAAATGCCAAACTATAAGACATTATTACTAAAGCCAGTATGCGATGCCTTGCAATAAGGATTCCCTCAGATTGCTCTCTCCAACATTCCATAGCATCATAAATCTGGAATTGAATTTGACTTAATCAGGATTATACAGTACAGTACATATGCCATAAATCTACACCTAAAATCACTGATAATATTCAAGTAGAATAAAAAAGTCATTATGAATGTTGATAATATTAATATTAACAAAAAATATATGAATAAAATCTCTGAATTCCAATTTACAATAGACCTGTAGTACTTCAATAAAGTCTCATGATGAAACAGGCTGACTTATCCACCCAGTGTTTACAAAAGGATGTCATCTTGGAACACTTTCATTCTCCAAGACTCAATTTGCTGCTGTGCCATTTTTCCACCTTTCTTTTTATTATTATTATTTTTCCCCCCCTCTTTCATCACCACCTCTGGCCTCAATTCTCAAAAATTACCCACAGGACTGTGTCTTCTTCCCAGCTTTGGTTTGTTGTTGCTGGCCCTCTGTCACCCCACTCACGGTTCAACAATGGTCCGACAAGGCCCAAGTGTCCGGCGACCAAAAGCAAGTATGACCCGAGGTTAATCTCCCCTGCCCTCACCTCTGTCAGCACGACCCCATTCTGCCATTAACAGACCTCACGTTCAACCGCTGGTGCACCTGATTCACACTAGGATGCCAGAGGACAAAGGCTAACAACTGCAGCAACATACAGGACATGCTGTTTAAATGGTAACTGTGGGAACAATGAAGGCATAAATAATGCAACAACACTGGATCTGCTACACAAAACTGCTGTTGCTGAACGATGGGATTAAAAAAAAAAAAAGATCATACATTCATTAATTCTGGGATGTTGCTGGTTCCACATCCAGACCCTCTAGTTGATGTCTCTGGTCTAAAGGGTCAAATTGGTGAAAAAAAAAAAAAAACAACAACATTTGTGTGACGGACAAAGTGCACTAATCCTGTACTTATGTAAAAAAGTAATCGAATCCTTAGGATAAATAGTACTCAAGTATGAGCAGAAATCCTACGTTTGGTACAATTCAAAAGAATTAGGACGTGTATGATCTCACAATGGCATTTTTCATAGTAAAACAATCTCTCGTCACAAAGGAAAGGCAAGTCTAATACATGACATACTAGTCATCAGTTGGCCTCTTCAAATACTATACACCATTGTGGCTAGGTAACGCGCGTCCGATGTAAAACCTGTGCCAGGTGGTGTGCGGATCGGACGGTCCACTGTTGCGAAACCTCGACAGGACAGGAGCAGCTGTAAGACCGACAACAATGTGGTAATGCAACGGCATGTAAAAGTACAGATATTTGCTATACTTTTGTGTGGAGTAAAATTAAAATGATCCTCTAATAAAAATGTAAAGTACAGTACAATTATGTAAAATATGCATTTAAGTACCGTAACAATGTACATATAATCAGTTCCCTCACACATCTGGATCTTTGCCATATATTAGCAGTAAATACACTCATGCTGTTTCATAGTAAACAACCAAAGCTTTTCCATCTTCCATGTTAATAAATGGTCAGTATATTACTGTATGTTGATGCTCTTTGGCATAAAGTTCATTTATTCCATTCGACAATGGTTCCTTTGCCTTCATTAACTAACTGCACTTCTTCAGGTCACATTGTTGCCTCGCTGCTGATGACATTAATGTTTAAAAAAACAAAACAATCTTTAACTCTTAAACTGCTACACACGTGGACAAAATTGTTGGTACCCTCCGGTCAATGAAAGAAAAACTCACAATGGTCACAGAAATAACTTTAATCTGACAAAGGTAATAATAAATAAGAATTCTATGAATGTTAACCAATGAAAGTCAGACATTGCTTTTCAACCATGCTTCAACGGAATTATAAAAAAAAAAAAAAATTAACTCATGGAACAGGCCTGGACAAAAATGATGGTACCCCTAACTTAATAGTTTGTTGCACAACCTTTTGAGGCAATCACTGCAATCAAACGATTCCTGTAACTGTCAATGAGACTTCTGCACCTCTCTGCAGGTATTTTGGCCCACTCCTCATGAGCAAGCTGCTCCAGTTGTTTCAGGTTTGAAGGCTGCCTTTTCCAGACAGCATGTTTCAGCTCCTTCCAAAGATGCTCAATAGGATTGAGGTCAGGGCTCATAGAAGGCCACTTTAGAATAGTCCAATGTTTTCCTCTTAGCCATTCTTGGGTGTTTTTAGCTGTGTGTTTTGGGTCATTGTCCTGTTGCAAGAGCCATGACCTGCGACTGAGACCCAGCTTTCTGACACTGGCCAGCACATTTCTCTCTAGAATCCCTTGATAGTCTTGAGATTTCATTGTACCCTGCACAGATTCAAGACACCCTGTGCCAGATGCAGCAAAGCAGCCCCAGAACATAACAGAGCCTCCTCCATGTTTCACAGTAGGGACAGTGTTCTTTTCTTCATATGCTTCATTTTTCCATCTGTGAACATAGAGCTGATGTGCCTTGGCAAAAAGTTCCATTTGTGTCTCATCTGTCCATAGGAAGCTTTGTGGCTTGTCAACATGTAGTTTGGCATATTCCAGTCTGCTTTTTTATGATTTGTTTTCAACAATGGTGTCCTCCTTGGTCGTCTCCCATGTAGTCCACTTTGGCTGAAACAACGACGGATGGTGCGATCTGACACTGATGTTCCTTGAGCATGAAGTTCACCTTGGATCTCTTTAGAAGTCTTTCTGGGCTCTTTTGTTACCATTGGGATTATCCGTCTCTTTGATTTGTCATGAATGTTCCTCGTGCGGCCACGTCCAGGGAGGTTGGCTACAGTCCCATGGATCTTACATTTCTGAATAATATGTGCAACTGTAGTCACAGGAACATCTAGCTGCTTGGAAATGGTCTTATAGCCTTTACCTTTAACATGCTTGTCTATAATTGTCTTTCGAATCTCCTGAGACAACTCTTTCCTTCGCTTCCTCTGGTCCATGTTGAGTGTGGTACATACCATGTCACCAAACAACACAGTGACGACCTGGAGCCCTATATATAGGCCCACTGACTGATTACAAGATTGTAGACACCTGTGATGCTAATTAGTGGACACAGATTGAATTAACATGTCCCTTTGGTCACATTATTTTCAGTATTTTCTAGGGGTACCATCATTTTTGTCCAGGCCTGTTCCATGAGTTTATTTTTTACAATAATTCCGTTGAAGCATGGTTGAAAAGCAATGTCTGACTTTCATTGGTTAACATTCATAGAATTTTTATTTATTATTACTTTTGTCAGATTAAAGTTATTTCTGTGACCATTGTGAGTTTTTCTTTCATTGACCGAAGGCTACCAACAATTTTGTCCACGTGTGTAGTTTTCTTATATTTAATGCATTTAACCATTCATTAGAAAAAAAAATGCAAGTGGATACTAACCGAGCCATCTAGTGGGTTTTGCCGAAGTAGTCAAGAGTGGTTACAGAATCAGACAGGTGCAGGAGCAGAGAACAGGGTTCACCAAACACAAAGCAGGTTTACAGAAATCCAGATGTACATTTAGATCAATAATGAGCAATGGCAAGAAAAAGAAGGGAAAAAAAGCAGCCTTGAAACGACATTAGGAAGAAAACCTCAGAGGAAAAAGATTGACTATGGAGCACATGACACCAGATTGTAGAATTGTAAAGTATTAGTCTTCTGCAACGTTGTGCTGTAAAGATAAACAGTACTCCTGTAGGTATGCCAAAAAGTAAAAATTCACAGGAAAGTCTTTATGATCACAGCAGCTGGACATCACTGAGAATCGTCATGGTGTCCATGTGGGACAATCCACAGCTGTAGAAGGTGAGGCAGAAGAGCGAACGCTCCAAGCGTCAGGATTAATCAGGCAGGTCTGCAGGGTGAGAAAAGCTACAGCGGGAGAATCGTGTCAGGATCAGACTTGGACAAGACTTGAGCTATTAAGCAAGGTCAAAAACACTATTAGTATCAATAACACTAATAAGTTATCAACCGTATGCGTCATTATAAAACCCATCAAAAAACAATAAGGTTGGAGCTAGATGATGTTCTTAAATCCTTTGGTCTTTTCATTTGCCAATATAAAGCTTTCATATTCATAGGAAAAAAAAAATCTAAAAATCAGTCCATTCCAGCACTTCCATCTTCCCTCGTCGCATTTTGTTATGTGGTGTCAGTGTATATAGCTCTATTCTCCAGCGGCGCTGTAATGAAAGTCATCACGTGTCCACTAATTTGTTGCTTGGCTGACTTGATAAATGCAGCTGAGCATCACTATCGGCCATGCACATTTGCTAACCCGTAACTGTAGGCTAATTAACGCTGCCGTGTCAGACTGTCTGAGATCAGGGTTGACGGAGTGGCTCGTGTAGTAAATCGGTCTGCTGCGCAGAGATAGCGGAGGAGGGCTGCTGAACGCTGCCACTAGCAACCAGCTAGGCTTAGCAGCGGAGATGACGGACTGGGACTGGCATTGATTTCACTGCTCTTGTACACGCACCAGACTCACAGGCACTGTGCGGGGGAGGGGGGGGGGGGTGTTTAGAAGTGTGTGCTCGGATCAGAGGGCAGACCTGGGTCATTTCACTGGTAACCTTGGAGCTACTGGTGTCAGTGTGTTACCAGGATAGTGATGAACTATTACAGAAAAATTATCATTTTATATCACATATCCATGTCAAATTGCAAGACGTTGGTACACTGATCACTTTGACCTGTTTGACAGATGTGTATTAAAGTGAGGAAGTCAACGGAGCACGCATTTTGTACTGTAGCATCGTACTGTACGCAGGACTCAACTAACTCATTTAAAAAATTAAACGTAATCTTTTGTGGATGTACAGTAGTATCATACAGTATGCTTGTTGAGATCTGTAATGACTAGAAATAAGTGTCTGAATTCTGTGCCATTATAACCTGTTTTAAGGAATTTGAAATCTCAGGACTCAGTTTATGGCGGGAGATTAGTTGGACTATGAAATGATGTTAATTATACATCTTATGTGCAAAAGCCTGATCACAGTTTTAAGTAAAATTCCTAATTATCTACTGTCATTTTGTCTTATTGATGTTTACACACACACCGATCAGCAATGACATCAACACCGCTGAACGAATTTCATCACCAATTGTACAGCAGTAAACTGGTGACATGATCATGGGCATCCAAGGCTCATCCAAAAATGTAAATGATGGCCACGATAGAAAGGCACTCGGTGCACTTCAGCCTGCCGCACATCAGGCCCTTTGAGTGAAGAGACCGAAGTCTGATCCAGCACCACCCTGAAACCCACAGTACCCAAAGGATCTGTTGCCAACGTCCTGGTGCCAAACACCACAGCACACCCACAGAGTCCCTGCCTACACACGGCCCAAGGGGCCAGAGCCGCCTCACTGGCACAAGAGGAACCCAAAACCTAGTTAGTTTTAATATTAATGCTTTCAACGCGACGGCTGATCAGTTCATGATAGATCCGAGAAGCATTGACAACATTTGTCACATTTGGCGACAAAAGGCTAACACATGAACCAAATGGCATTATTTTAGGATTGAATGCTGGAATTGACGCCTGAGCAATTTTTATCGGCAGCACTAATCGTACAGCTGCTATTAATGACAAAAACAGCATGTAGAAATATATGTGTTCACTATTTCATTCGAATACAATACAAATCTTAAAACAGCACCTGAACAAACCATCATGACCTGTCTTATTTGGACAAAAAACAAAACAAAAACAAAACAGCTTTTTTTTTTTTTTTGCTTTTGCTGTAACCAGCGGTGTGTATCACCACCTTGCCCTCAGCCAAAGCTCAATGTTCTCCTTGCCAGAGTTTCCTAATTATTTTGTTTTAACGACTCCTGACTGTTGTTTGGGGTCAATCTTCCTCATTTTTAAAGTCCAGTGACCAGGCCAAGGGTGCTAAGAATGTGCATTAGATATTTAGCACACGCACAATCTCTCTCTATATAGATCTCTCTCTCTCTCTTTCTCATAGACACTCACACACACACACACACACACACACACACACACACACACATTTCCACTATCCTTGGTCTGTTGGGTTTCCCATCGCACAATGGCGGCAATTTGGATTGAAATGCATGGATCCGTGCATGCTCTAATGCGCACAGTCTCAATTCGGTAGCGGCGCTTCGACAAAATGATTTTGTCATGTCCAATTTAGCATAACAATTGCTCTGACTTGAGCTGCCATCGAAAACGATTACGGGATGAAGAGATGGGAGGAATGCGGGAGGGAACGAGGACAAGGAGGATAAGGAGATGAGGTGTGAGCAGCAGCAGAACCGGGAAAGTGCACTTAGTTCCTTCTCCGTATGGTGAATAATTAGCGTGTAGTGGGCAGAGTCCAGAAGCGTGGAAACAACTTGCTTAAATATCATCCTCAGTGGAAAATTGAAATAGACACAATTGTATTATAGAGTAATTACCAAGACGTCTAAGGAGAAATAAAAAAAAAAAAAGTCCTGTGGTGTACGAGACTACAGAATTCAAACGTTAGCCAATGTCTGCACTGAATATACTGTGAGGCAGGAGAGTGAGCTCTACATGCTATTTCATGCTGTTTTATCGGAGACCTTAAGAGACCAACTGTCCTGTATGATCTCCCATGTGGTGACCTTATTTAGGTTTTTTTGTCAACGCTAATAATGTCTGTGATTAGGGAGGTCTAGGACTCTCTCAGTCAGTTATGCTGACGCAAGGCAATCAGTTGGTCAGGTACAGTAGCAGGCAGATAATTACAATATGCTAATTAATTATGATTACTGTAGCGTTTTTAAGATGGATTTTTAAGATGTCAAGAATCATGGCAATTTTGATGTGGAATCAATACACTGTAGTTTGCATCAAAATGCAACAGGTGGAATTATTGAAGTAGTCACCCATATCGCAAAAAGCAGTGCTGGAGCAATAAGCAACCAACTATTACATGCGGGTAATGTGTCACATGATCTTAAATCTGCTTCTGGAAAATCTCCGAGTTTTGTAAAGAACATATACGAAAATATCGTACTGAAGAAAAAAGACATGGAAGATGGTATTCAATGGGTTTCTTAAAGGCGACAGGACTAGAGAAGAGGATGTAAACGGAAAGGACGATAAGTGAAATCAAGACCAGAAGGTGGCGCTAATGCAACATAGTGGAAGCCAACCGCCAAGCCGCTAAACACCAAGACTACACTAAGACATGAAAAATGGATAAAACGCATAAACTGCAATAAAGCTCAACACGATGCTACCGCCCCCATGCTTCACAGAGTGGATACGGTCCTCGAGCGTCTCGCAAAAGTAGCACTTTATACCCATATCAGAAGGTTTGGGTTTTGATCACATCATGACGCTTTTCCCACATGTTTTGTCGAGTCTCCGGCTTGGCGATTGACACACCCCAAACATCTAATGGCTTTCTTCTCTTCTCCTGCGAACATCTTCTCTCAACTCTGCTCCTTTAGAGATACATTTGGTCTGCTTTCTTCTTAGACTTCTGCTCTCCCTGTAAGAGTACTGTAGCATCGTCTTTCATTCTTTTTTTTAATAATGGAACCAGTTATAATGACACTTCATGGAAAATTCAGAGGGTTTTTAAAGAAATGCGAAGAAGAAGCACATATAATGGCTGCATTTTTAAGAATATAAATTTTTCCATTAAAAAAAGAAGCTTTGACACTTACAAATTGCCCCAAATGAGAGAAAAACCGCTTTTTATTTGAGTTTGGTGCTCAGTGGTGAATGTAATTTTTTTTTGTCTTTGTTTTCTACTTCTATTAATTCTTGTCCCTCTGTGTGTTCTGGTTTCTTTCTGTCCCTCAGGTAACACCAACAGCGTGTTTGCTTTGGACTACATCAGCGGATCTTTAACAGTGAACGGCCGCCTGGACCGAGAGAACCCGCTGTACTCTTCAGGCTTCTCACTCACTGTCAAGGTGTGTGCGTGTGTGTGTGTGTGAGTGTATTCACTTTGTGTGTGTGTTTACATGTGAAAAACAGTCTCAGGACGATTCACTTTGTCAATTAAAATCGATTGTTAGTCAATACTGCTAATCAGTGCTGTTGATTGAAAATGACAAACACCACAAGAAAGATTGAAACTCCTCCAGTCTCCCAGAGGCACGAAGATCTAATGTGTGTATAATGAAACGACATGGTGCATAATAAAAGCCTCGTTTTTTTCACTCTTCCACTTCTCTCTGGCTGATGTATAGTCTTCTCGTACGGACAGGGACATGATGGAAACGTTCTCGGGGCTGATGTTAATGGAGAGCAGATTGCAGGAATTATGAAGTGTGTTGTGCCTAAAGAGTAGTTTATAAATGTCCACTTACTGTAAGTCATTTTGAACAGTTACGTGTGAGCGAGCTAATATTCACATAGCGTTCGTGTTCATTAAGAGCACGCTGAGACAGAAAGAGGGAACAATTTATACCCCACTGACACGCACTTTTCTCAAAAGTTTAAGGTAGCGCGTGTGTGTGTGTGTGTGTGTGTGTGTGTGTGTGTGTGTGTGTGTGTGTGTGTGTGTGTGTGTGTGTGTGTGTGTCTGTACAGTATGTGTGTGTACAGTACGGTTCCACTAAGTCCTAACAGTTAGAGACTGACTGTTGCTTGGCGCAGGCCATAGGGGTTGTGTGTATAAACTGTCTTTCTTTCTGCCTTGTCTTCCATCGACTTCAAGAGAAGTTTTAAACGAGTCATTTAGTCACGTCTTTGGCAGCTCATCTCGAATTAACACTGAGCCGCTGGCACTCGCAAGACCCCATGCTTCGATTCGGTGCTATTTAGCCAAATATAGGATATAAGACTATATTTATACCTCCATCTCATTAATGTTAGAACCCTAGCCGATTTTTTTTTTTTTTTTTTTTTAAGTATTCTGTCGCTCGCTTTGTTTATGGACTCTTAACAGTGCGGTTATTAAAGGCATATGCTGTTGCCATATGGTGTTTCTTTTTTATGCTGCACTATTTAGACATTTCAGCATTTGTTGTGTTAAAGCTAACACAAAATTTGACAGACTTTTTTTTTTTTTTTTTTTTTTTAAATATAAATACTGTAATGCAGATCTGTCCAGAAAAACAGCTGCCCAGTTTATTTAAGCAATATCACACGAGAGCGAGTGCTGTAGTGATGAATATCGGAACGACTGTGATACCTTTGGCCTCGGGCTGTGCCAGTGACTGACAGTA
Source organism: Clarias magur (assembly GCA_013621035.1). NCBI lineage: Eukaryota > Metazoa > Chordata > Actinopteri > Siluriformes > Clariidae > Clarias > Clarias magur. The sequence goes on along the minus strand of QNUK01000087.1, from coordinate 643,609 downwards.
CAGTTAGCGACCGACAGCTAGTGTAATCAACAAGGATGAAAGTAGTTTTTAACCTGTTACTTTTACTGTGTACCCGAAAGGTGAGGAAAATAAGCCGTGGAGATGTAAGAAGTAAAACTTATTTCACTTTCGAAGATCAGCTCTGTTCAGCAGCTCAGTACTACGGACTGGACAGACCTACTGTACTTTCACCCAAAGTTAAACATCCCATGCTGTTACCATCTACAGTCAAGCCTGAAATTATTCATATCCTTGGCAAATTCTGACTTAAAAGTTACTTTTATTCAACCAGCAATTTTTTTTCTTGATTAGAAATGACTCAGGTGTCTCCCAAAAGATAATAAGATAATAATATTTGAACGAAAAAGTGGCATGTCCAAAATGATTGACTGTGACAGGTGGCAAAGGGTATGAATAAATTTTGGACATGCCACTTTTTGTTCAAATGTTAATCAAAGCTGAGAAATATTTTTTTTCCACAATGATGCCTCTTTTACATCGTCTTATTATCTTTTGGGAGACACCTGTGTCCTTTCTAATCAAGAAAAAATTTGCCAGGGGTATGAATACTTTCAGGCTTGACCATATTATCGGCTCTCGCCCAATCAGAACTGATAATTGTGTATATTTAAAAGTGATTTGACCAATTATTCATATTTTGACTACATAATATTTATTATTTGAATTGGTTCAAAACTTTAAAATGGTATTTGTGAGACTTTGTATGGACACTTACACCCTAGTGACGACCTACAGGAATCTATAGTCACAGCGCATGCGGTAATCATATATGGCACGACGCGCGATTTGGCGCTCAACACTCGCAGCGCGTTGCCGATCGCGAATTCCCCCCCCCACACACTCCCAGCAAAGTCTCTCTTCTTAATTAAAATCAATGATCCCACCAAAGTACCACCGAACACACTCTCCAAAAACTTATTCATAAGTTATAGATTTTCCTCCACTCCTTCTCTCTTTTTCGCATCGCCTCATTCCCGCTCTTTTTTTTTTTCTTTTCTTTCTTCTTCTCTCATTGGCGCGAATATTGATTCCGAGTGCGAAGGTAATAAAACTAATTTCTCAACTTCATGATGCTCAGATGGAGCAGG
>QNUK01000087.1:595000-637500 GCA_013621035.1 Clarias magur | reverse complement strand
AAAAAATACAGAATTAAAAGAGGAATTGACAGAAAAGAAAAATGGATCATATTAAAGAGCGTAAGATGTTGAACCGGTCAGAAATTAGAAAGCCGAACAGCAGAGTGGAAAGGGACGGAGAGACGACGGTTCGGCCAAGCTGGAGGGAATGCAGTAGAAAAATAAAATCGATCGAAATAAAAAGAGGTAGTTTGCTATGTAAAGGTTATTTGTGTATGTTGTAGCCAGCAACAGAAATATACACTATGACTGGGAGAGGCGCTAGTGATTAATCATTAATCGATTAATCGCCATCAGGAATTTAACCGTTTAAAAACGGATTAAATAATAAGTTAGTTTTGAAAATAGTGTCAGCAGTTATTACTAACCAGGATACTTACGCACCCACTAATAACTTTTTCAAAGTCCAGGGCCCGTATTCACAAAGCTTCGTAAGCCTAAAAGTTGCTCCTATTGATGAAATTCTAAGAAAAATCTTAGAATTAGGGCATTTTCTTAGAATTTCCCCTTAAATTTGGGATTAAATCTTAGTAAAGATCAAAATGATTCACAAAACATCTTAGCCCTAAAACAGCTCCTAAGGTAAAAATTGTTAAGAGTAGAGAGGAGGACTTTTAAGAGGCTTAAGAGTTTCTATAGCAGAGGACAAAATGGCGGAAGGAAGAAATATTCTCCAAACACTGAACGTAAAGCTAAAAGTAAACACTGCTTTTCTGTCCATTTTGGTTTCCTTGTTGTTTTACTTCCTTCCATCTCTCTTGGATTGTTGGCTACAGACCATCCAAAAGTGCAAATTAAATAAACTGTCCCGCAATCATGACATTTCGCCTAGAAACTTTGGATAAAGTAGCCTGTAGTCATGATTATACAATTTCTTCATATACAAAAATTATGATTTCACTGTTTGTTCTATTATCATATATTCTATTTTCACAACGAGCACATTTCAAAACCTTTGCAGAGGTCAGAGGTGATTTTTTTTTTAAATTATGAACCAATCACAGTCCTTGAATTGCTGCATCATCCCTATCAACGGTGTGATCGACCACACCTCCTCACCAAGATAAAAGTTTTTCTACTTTCCTTACTCAGAGTTGCTCTAAAAAGTTTCCTAAATCACTTTTAGTCTAGGTCTCCCAGCTAGGACTTTTTAAGCTAAGATAGGAGCTCTCTGAGAGAATTCTAAGAAGCTTAGTGAATACGGGCCCAGGTTCTCTACGATTCTCTACGAGGTGCATTCCATCCACCATCCTTATTCTAATGAAGAGCTCTGGCACAAAACTGATCTCTGTTGTTTTAAAAGACTTTCAAATAAAGCGTTTTGAGTGAGAAGATGACTTACAGAGCTAAAGTCAAGAAATATTAGAGAAATACAAAAAATAAAATAAAATCAGGACGTGCAAAGACGCGTGCCATATCTCTGACTGGAACTGTAATTGTATAATGTACATATTGGTATATTTATGTGTATTATTATATATAAGTGAAGCTCCCTTAATACTCTTTACAGCACAGAATTTTTTTTTCTTCTTTTTTTTTTTTTTTCGCCCATCAGACACACACACGCTTACACATCCTAACGCACGTTCTCACACTTAAACCCACTTTGTCTCTATCAACATGTCCAGACGTCTGTGTTTGTCAGGAATGCTGCCGGCTGCTTTATACCTTTATATACAAATTCAGATACCGTTCTGAAGGTGTGAAGAATACACACACACACACACACACACACACACGCGCACACACACACACACACTTGTCTAAACTTTCCCTGAACAACTTGACTGTGAAACTTTGACGGCCCGTATGACAGGCTGGTTTTATCCTCTCTCTAAAGGCAGAAGGCGAAATGGATGGGCAATTACGCTTATGGCCGGTGTGTGCTGACATCCCTGCATATTGGATGGCTCTTTAAATAGCCGCCCATCAGCCACAATAGCTCTCAAAGAGCTCCAAACACACAAAAAAAGGAAAAAAAAAAAAAAAAAACACCCTCAAGCATAGTATGGCCATCAATCCAGAGTGTCAGCAGCCATGTCCGCATCTCCACAGCCTCGTCGTGTTTGTTGCATCGAGTCGTCGTCGCTGCCGCTCTAAGCTGTTTTGAGTGTGTACACATTTTATGGCACGTTTCGAGCGTCTGCAGAATGTCAAAAAGGTATGAAGGTGGAAAACTAAATTCTGATCACTTTATTTACGTATGTTTGCCTTGTGAGGCGACACTGAGAGAGGCATCACCGATCCCGCGTTGTCATCGAGTCAAAAGGACAAGTCAAGATGTTAATAATACCTAAAAAAAAAAAAAATAATAATCAGAATTAGAACTTAGTTATTAATTATGAGGTACATCTGTGACATGACCCAGGGAAAGGGGCGTGGCCTAAGGGTAGAGGGTGTGTTGATGCATCATAATCACTGCATCTGGATATCCTAAGACCATAAATGGTAAAAAAAAAAAAAAACTCTTGTAACCATGCTGTAATTGGCAGAAATGTTAACGCCAAAGGGTGTTCAAGCCAAACCGGGACTGATTGATTGTGCTGAATAACAGAACGGGAACAGTTACGAGAGTTAAAAACATCCTTTATTTCTCTATGTAATCCCCTGCTACACTAATGCACTTATCCCAGCGGTTCACTAGTGCTTGGACACCATCAGTGTAGAATGATCGGATTGCATGCTTCATGTCTGAAACGCTGGCCTCCCAGGAACTCCATGTGGAAACGGCTTGGAGCGAGGTCAGGACTTGTAAGGGGGATGCGGCAATGACTTCCACCTGAGTTCCTGTAATGTGCAAGAGGTGTTGGCGTCAATTTTTAAGGATCAGATGTTCCACTCTCTGAACGTTCATAGGACCGCAGTGCGCTCCGAGCCATCGTTCATGGACGTACCCCCCGCCCTTCTTTAAATTATTTCAAGCAATTTTTGTTTTTTTATTATTATTAAGAGTCTCATCAGCGTACTGTGCTTTAAGTCGTCTGTAAATGTCAACCAGTTTTATGGCTTCATTCACCAGAAAGGTCATCACAAGTCCCTGTTTGACTTGAACACTGCTTGTTGGTATGTATTGCTCTTAAACGATTCATACCCTTAATATCATACTTTTTTTTTTTTTAGTTATCAGTTTATAGTTGCATTTCATGTTGCGGAAGTGTCTGTAATCACTTCCTTATGACAGCTTTAGACAGTCTTTCGTCCTGAAGACTTCCCCCTCTAACCTTCTCCTTCCTTCCTCCAGCGAAACTGCCACTCACTGGAAGTCCTGTTTTGTTTCTGCACCATTCCCAGGACATTTTACGGTAAACCCCAGGAGAACAGCTGTTTCTGAAATACTCAAGCCAGCCCATCTGGCAGTCAGAAACGAGCCACGGTCACTGAAATCATACTGTACGCTCACCTTGTTCTGATGTTTGATGTAACTCGACCTGTATCCTCCTGATCTATCGGTGCGCTCGCGCTGATTGGATGATGTGCAGGTGTCCATGTGTTCCTAATAAATTGGTTGAATGGAGAGATTCAGGCCCAGGTTTGCAAAAGTGTTGAATGTTGTGGTTAATGTAGAGTGTATACTGCCTCTAATGGTCAGTGTTGATCAGTAAACAAGTTTTTTTTTTTTTTTTAAGTTTCAGCTTTGTAGACATAATAATAAATAAAATGCGGTGTGTGTGAGTGTGTGTGTGTGTGTGTGTGTGTGTGTGTGTGTGTATGTGTGTGTGTGTGTGTGTGTGGCCATTATCAGCTCTGCTCCTTATTAAGAAACACCTGTCAAACATGTACAAAAAAAAAAAGAAAGAAATGTGTTAAGAAACACTGATGTGCACCGGGATGGGTTTCATTGTGCATAATTGCAAATTACAATCCAGCCTAATTAAGAGCAACCCAAACACTCTGTTTTTGTCACTTTTCTCCTTGTCAGCAAGCCTTCAATCCCTCCTGCTAACATCGTTCTCTTGTTTTCTCATTTAGTCCATCTAGAGGACATGGATCCTGCTGCCGTGTGGTTAAAGAGAGGCTTTATCCTCTTCTCCTCTCTTTATAATCATAGTCTTTCAGCATGAAGGGAGGCCTCTGATTCCACATTCATGCCCACAATTACAATCTACAGCCCGCGGAGAAGCCAATTTTCATAAACGAGAGATAAAAAGAGGGCGAATGGCACGGATTAACCTCGATTGCCGGCTGTTGCAGTTATTGTCCGTTAATCTTTTTTTTTTTTTTTTTTTTTCCACGTCTTGGTATTTTGCTCCACAGCGGATCTCCCCGGGTGAAATGTTTATTGAACTCCGAAACAATTTTCCCTCTTTGGATCAATCGCTCGCTCCATGGTCGCAAATGGCTTCGTCTGCAAATGAGATCCAGACGTGTGTGTGTGTGTGTGTGCGCGCGCGTTTGTGTGTATTTCTCTGCGTCGGTGTGTGTCTAGGTGTACGGTAATTGTCTGCTGCACTTCATTAAACTGAGAGCCTTTGTAATGCACGAGAGCGTGCATGTGTGTTATATGGGGATGTGGGATAGAGAATATTTGTGCGCGTATGATATATAACATTGTGACAACCTTCCTATTTCTGAGCAAGTCCCCCCCCCCCCTCTTCTGCCACAAAAACAGTAATGTAGTGACTCCTTTCTATCAGAACCAGCATTAATCTTTTCAGCAACTTGAGCTACAGTAGCTCTTTTATCGGATTGGACTAGACGAGCCAGTCTTCACTCCCCATGTGCATCAGTGATCCTTGGCCACCAGTAACACTATCAGGGGTTCACCAGTTTTTCTTCCTTGGATCTCTTTTGGCATCTCGCGACGATTGCAGCCATTACAACTTTCCGCCCTCGTCACAGTAGCTACTGTTACAATATCTCGTTACAATGGACCTGTATGTTGTGGGGATGCGTATATTAGTGAGCAAGTGAATATTTTGTTCCTGAAATTGATTTGTTGGAAGAGTGACTCTGACATGGGGCAAACTGTAATGGCTAATGACTTGGTTAACTCCAAAACTGCAGCCCTTGTGGGACGTTCCCAGGCTGCAATGGTCAGGACATGCCAAAAGTAAGTCAAGGAGCGAAAACTGTGGAACCCTTATGTGAACCCCTGATAGTTTTATAGGTGGCCAAGTCTCATTGATGCACATGGGCTGGTTTGTGTAGTTCGATCCAATAGAAGAGCAACTGTAGCTCAAACGGCTGAAAAGGTAAATGCTGGTTCTCATGGAAAAGTGTCAGAATACACACACACACACACACACACACACACACACACACACACACATTAGGCAGGTGATCATATATTTATATATATATATATATATTACAGGCCAAAAGTTTTACACACTTTCTCAATCAAAGAATTTTTTTTATTGTGTTCTTTCTTGTGTTCTTTAGCCCAAACGCGTCTCTTCTGCTTGTTGCCTGTCCTTAGCAGTGGTTTCCTAGCAGATATTCTAGCATGAAGGCCTGATTCACACAGTCTCCTCTTAACAGTTGTTCTAGAGATGTGTCTGCTGCTAGAACTCTGTGTGGCATTGACCTGCTCTCTGATCTGAGCTGCTGTTAACCTGCCATTTCTGAGGCTGGTGACTCGGATGAACTTCTCCTCCGCAGCAGAGGCGACTCTCGGTCTTCCTTTCCTGGGGCGGTTCACATGTGAGCCAGTTTCTTTGTAGCGCTTGATGCTTTTTGTGACTGCACTTGGGGACACTTTCAAAGTTTTCCCAGTTTTTCGGACTGACTGACCTTCATTTCTTAAAGTTTTTTCTTCACTTAGCTGCTTTTTTCTTGCCATAATACAAATTCAAACTCTTTGAATGAGAAGGTGTGTCCAAACTTTTTGTCTGTACTGTATATATATATATATATATATATATATATATATATATATATAGATAGATAGATAGATAGATAGATAGATAGATAGATAGATAGATAGATAGATAGATAGATAGATAGATGAAGGTCACATGACTATAGTATGGATGTACTGTAGGCTATACCTTGTGTAAGGAACTCAGTATAACCCAAACAAATAACCTCCATGAGATTCCATTTTGTCTATATATTTTTTTTTTTTTTTTTTTTTTCCAGTGGGGGATGATAGAAAAATATCATGAAGTGCCTCCATACTGAGAAGCACAAAACCACGGAATTGTTATTAAAATGTCAATAACTGTCGAATGAGATGCACGATATATCAAAAGGAGTTATTTCTCTGACTGAAATCAAATAAAATCAGAGGTAGACCAATAAAACAAACAATGAACATGTAAAGTGTTACTTTAATTTTCTCCGTGCACACATATTAGTTCAACTTTTTAAAATAAAATTCTTTGTGTGCATTTCTGTTACTGAGCCAGAAGTCGTCTCCTCGTGCATCTGTGTAACGATTTAACGACCGAGCGTAGTGTAGTGTTTCCCACCTTAATAGGTGATTATATCAGGTGACGTGGAGGTGGCTCTCCTCCCGAGTCCTATAAAAAGATTCAGCGATTGCTTCTCTTTGTTTTCTTCTCTATAGCTTCTCCAGCTGTGAGGTAATATCTTCAACAGGCTTTTCATGACTCACATCTCAACCTCATCTGCAGATACTGTTTAGCTTTCCTTCTTTATGATTCCACTCACCATGGATGTCAGTTCACCAACTGAATCTGTATTCCAGCAAGTACAGTACAGTATATATTTCTGAGAAGATCAGCTCACATCATCACACTGGAGAACACATTGATCTCACAGTTATCATTCTCTGCTCATCGTGCGTTCCTCAATGAGGTGTTTACTTACAAAGATCAGAAGAGTTCATTTCCTCTTTCAAAGGCCGCTCAAAATGTTTACTCAGTCCGTTGTTATATTGAGTTTGAGAATACTCAACCCCAAAGTCTGGTACATTTTGATCAGTGGGAAAACAATGGTTCCACGGGTTGTTACCATGTCGAGTCCTCTAGAAAAGGTGGTCTCAAGAATGATAGAGTGTACTTGGGCATGGATTGAATCAGATAGGAAGTGTAGCGGTTCGACATGGCAGAGTGAAACACGGACACCAGGTTCCAAGGGAAAAGTACTGATTTATTTACAGAGTGCTTAAACAGCATTTCAACGTAGCTAGCACACACACACACACACACACACATACACACAAAAGATGATTGTTCAGAGTGTGAAGTCAATCTGGAAACGATCTCCAATGGAAGGGCCAAACTGAGTGGGGTAGAAGGCGGCTGAGCTGAGGAGGCAATGGGGCGCTGACTCTGTCTCTTGTCTGGATACTTTCTCCGTGGTGAAGCTTTCCCAGACTTCTAGGGGTCTGCATGGACAGGTTAGAGTGGTGAGACTTTTGAACAAGAAGACCTACTCACTGGACTCGGTAGAAGGCACAAGCTATTAGACCCCACAGAGGAGGCCCTTCACATTTTCAGAGTCGTCCTCTGACCTACACAGCCATAGAAATGTTGAGAGTTGTGAGAATACAAAAAATACAGAACATATTTGGTATAGCGAGAAGGTTTACTTCCTCATTCTCTTCTTCTCTAGTGTTTAATGGCTCACAAACCAAGTAGGTGCATACTGCCACCTGCTGTATTGGAGAGTGTAAATACGAGGACAAGTGTACCCGAGGACAGAGTTCAAAAATAATGTGAACGCTGGCCAGTCAGGAGGGAAGCAATCATTCCTGGAAATGGTACAAATCAATTGTTCCTAATGTGAAAGTGCCCTTGGAGTCTCAGCTCACGCCTCACGGGTACTTCCGGATACCTGCATCTGATCTAAAAGAAATCCGGAAATCAGGACGTTGAAAACTGCCGCTACGTGTTTTTTGTTTTCCACCTCCAGAACTGCTCGGTCATTCTTCCGTTCTTGTCTTTTTTTTTTTTTTTTTTCAGTTCTAAATGAAACCACACAGGATGCTTTGCTGGATTATAGAGGAATGGCAACGTTTTCCTCCTCAAATACAAATATTAAATTTAAATTGAATTCAAAATATTAAACCAGGAATAAATAAATACAAAACGATCATGGTGCGCCACTGCATTGATTTCTCCCGTCTTTTTAATCTGTACTTTACTTACTGTAAGTATTTTCTGTATGTGATGCTTTTTACTTTTACTCACTGCATTTTTTTATTTATTTTTATGAAACACTTTTATTCTTACTCCCTACAGTACATTTTAAATAGAGGCTCTTACATTTGATGAGCAGAGTAAAATGCATTGATTTGCTAATCTAAATGTAGACATTTATGTTGTTAGTCATATGACTAGAGTGTCTGAGCTACACCCCATGTGGGAAGGACAGAAAGCAAACAATGCCACCAGTTCAAGCAGTCCAAGTTTACAGAAATGTCTGGCAGGTCACAGATTGGTTAGAGCACTAAAGTGATAAGTGACAGATACCTGGGCCACAGATTCCCTTCATTCAGTTTCTAGTCTGCAGATTCTTCTGGCTCCTTTTTCAAACGTAGTGAAGGGGTGGATGTGTCAAGCCAAGATTAGAAGCACTCAGTTAATTGGCTACTGTAACATACCGAGCGAAGATGGGTGAACCCCTTATGCGTCTGTCTATAATCTTTATTGTATTCTGTATGTTTGCCATAAAGCCATGTTCAATTCCATAGAGTTACTTGCATTATACTCTAGCAATGGTAGCAACTAGCTAACTAAGCTACCGACGTAATGACATTTACATTTAGATTTAGGCATTTGACAGGCACTCTTATCCAGAGTGACTTATAAAAGTGCTTCAGTTTCCATCATTGGATAGATCCTTACACTGGTTTACTAAGTTACGAACCAAGTACCATCAGTCAAACACTGTTCGGAAGGTTTAAAAAAAAAAAAAACTTTTATGGGGGATTATCCCAAGTAGTGAAGAAACACATGTTCTAAGTTGTAGTTTAATGAAAGACGCTAAGAATGCTACGCACCATTTGTTTAAATAATGTCACATCGATGTCTGCTAGACTTGTACGTTCATGCTGTCAACAGCATCAACTTCGTGTTTAAGATGCTTTAAAAGACAGATCAATCAGATAAACTCGGTCAGAGAAAAGAAAAATTCTTTCTTTGTGGAGTATTTGTGTAATTCAAGTAAATAATTTTAGAGCATGTACTGTACTTTGAAATGTATTTATTTTTATGTTTTAATTGCTTGTTTGTACGGTACAGTGCAAATCTACAGTAATAAATAAACCCTTCAACCAGTATTTTAGTGACTTTAGGGCTGTAGCAGCATACTTGGGAGAGCACACATGGTTTTGTGAATGTGACACTATTTTGGGCAAACTACAGCAATGCTCATACAGTACGTTTATAATCATCTTTTCATAATCAACTCGTTCTCTTGTGTTCTTAGTTTTCACATCAGACATTGTGACTCCGTCTGTCTTATTAAGAACTGATGATTCATCACATCCTTTTCCTCATCAGTTACTTAAAAGAAGAAAGAACGACACTAATGAGGCACATTCTGATGCGTCTACTGCTACTGTATCCGTTCCACCACCTGTGGTGTCCAAAGGACTGTGTGTGTGTGTGTGTGTGTGTGTGTTGGAGGAACTAATTTCTGAGCTTACTTTTCCTAGCTGTAACCAGGAATTCTGGGAATGAGCTCTGTGCTTCGTGCCTGTTTTTAACGCCACAACGAGAGCCAGTTGAAACCAAGCATTCCATTTGGCACCCATTCTTCTCAACTATCTGTTGCCATCATCTTTTCTTCACCCATCTGTCATCTGGTCACCGCTACCCATCGAGACTTTCAGGCTGCCTTTGGAGTCTTGTATCAGTCGGATTGACAGAAGAGGAGGAGAAGAGCAATTTTGTCTGCTTTCTTGCTGGATCCTAGGCCATGTGTGGTATTCATTTTTGATATGTTTGTATTTGAACTCACGATCTTGTGATGATAGTGCAAGCGCTTTTCTGCCTCAACATTCAGGATGACATAAATAAATAAATAAATAAATAAATAAATAAACCCTAAAAATATGAAATACTTAAAAGTAGGTCCTTGTCTACACGTTATTTGTTCTATTTTAATTCAAACATAAAACAATAGGCCTTTTGGATGCATTTTAAAACCCAAGACGTAGCATCGCATTTCTTTGGAAGTGCAGACAAACCCTTATGTGTGCAATATTAAATAGGCATTCATGCACATTGCAACAGGCAGACATCACCATTCATCATCTAGTTCCCCCTTTCTCCCTCTCTTTCCCTCTCTTTAGGGAGTGAACAGCATGTTTGAGGTGATCTTAATGGGAAACAACTCCGATCACTTCACCATCTCGCCCACGTCAGTGCAGGGCCGAGCTGATATCCGCGTGCGTGTGGCTGTGCCCCTGGACTTTGAGACTATCAGAAGCTACAGCTTTTCTGTAAGTAGACGGCATGCCTTATCCTTCCCTGGCTCGCATAATATTGAGCATTTATAAAGAAATAGGCCAAGCGAAAAAGTAAAAACCCGGCGTTTAAAAGTCTGCACGAGGAAAGCGAGAATGTATGCATGTGACTTTATTAATCTCATGCCTAGAATGTGTCGTAATACAGAGCAAAATAAAACTCAGCTGTTACTGGGGGGGGACATCATGTCAATTTGGGTTATATTACGAGAACATTCAAAGCGCAGAGGACATTTTAAGGTTAAAGCTGTCACATGGCATGGAGGGAAAACCTTCATCTTTCACTGGGACGGCGAGACAGAACGCTAAAGCTGATTACGACTTGAATGTTAACAGTAAAATGTCATTGAGAAACCTGACATCAGTCTGGAATGCGTTGCACTACAGTGTGGAAATGCTCTTACTTTCGTTGCTAGCTAAGGCTTTTATTGTTTTATTTTTATTTTGTTTTACCATGCAACTTCACCAAGTGTTTAACTGATCTCCATTCATGATTTATTTTTTTCTGACCACATTTCAATAGTTCAAGGTCCGGGTTCGATGAATGTGTGTGTGCCCCCTGCGATGGATTGGCACCCTAGGTTCAAGGATAGGCTTCAGCCCCTTTCCTCCCAAATCCCCCCCCAACCCCCCCAAAAGACCCCCAACCGGAACTCCCTTCTGAAATAAGGACCATTTTTGGCCAGGCAGTGTATTTGTCTGATAAAGAGAGAAGTATTTAGCGATTAAATATTAATTACACTAAGTCTATCAATTCTGTATATACACTTTATTAATTATAAAATTATATATAATTTGATAAGTGCTATTAAATACAATGCACAAATTGTTTCCTTATAGCATAACCTTTCTTAACATGGTAAATTAAGGTAAATAAGTAAAGTATATAAATTAAGGTATGACCAATGTCCAATTGTTGTCACGTTTAAGTATTTAAATGTGAAACAAGGCATCATAGTAACACACAGCCCTCATCATTTAGTAACTTTCGGCTGATATAATCTCACTGAACTCTGTGTTATGATGTAACCATGCCATCTGCATGCTGTTACACGTCTATAGAAAGGATTAAATATAATAATCAAGGATTGTAAACCAAATTCATGAATAATTTTCATTATATGACCGAAGACATCCTTGAATGATTTTTAAACTGCTGTATACCAGTGGTGTGCATGGGACAGCGACTACAGGTAAGGCAAACAAACAGTTATAAAATAAATACAGAGCGATGCAGTATTTCAGTCGGTGTCATATTTTCAGGGTGACTGGAGGGCGACACGCCGTAAACTTTCCTTCGGTTCCTCGTTTTTGAAGTGACATACTGCTGCTTTTAGCAGAGAAAGAGTTTGAAGTCTTCTCTTAGCCGAGCCCGGTATACCATCAGAGCTTTCCTAGCCTTTTGCTGTGGAAGATTTTGTAGAAATCCTTGGCTCGGTTATCACGATTTGCGTCTGAGTCTTAAAGTCTTCCCTGATTGGAGTCAACAAACTGCACTCACATCATTTGAATATTTAATACGTTTCAGAGGTTGTGTGAATGTATAAAATCAGCTCTAATGCGCGGTATACGTGGCGCTTGTTAAGAGACACTTTTGCCAACTGGATACACACCAGGACACTGAATGTAATGAACAAACTACCAGCGGTCGAGTTCATGATCGTCTATAATTACCTTCCACACATAGCGTAAAGTATAAATTTCCATAATTGTGATTTCCATCCAGCTGTATGCCAACGAGTCGGTGGCAGAGCACGTGGGCTTCGCTCGGGTCTTCATCGATCTGATCAACGAGAATGATAACAGGCCTGTATTCAGCCAAGCGCTGTACAACATCAGCTTACTGGAGAGCACAGAAACTGGAACATCACTACTGAGGATCCAAGTGAGTACACACACACACACACACACACACACACACACACACATGCATATATAACTATACACTCATACAGGGAAAAAAAGTAAGTATTCCTTACATCAACCTGCATTACAGTGGAGATATAGTACTTTTGCAATTTTCCTGTTTTATTGAACATGATCTTTTATATGATTGCAAACCAAGCATTCAATCTCTTCTTAATCGTAAAGCGCTGAGACCAATAAAACACACACACACACACACACACACACACACACACACATAAAAACAAACCGAAAAAGACACGATTGACCAATTTCTCTCGCTCATCCACCAATAAAAGGAGTCGAAAAAAAAAATCAGGTTTTGAAGAGCACTAGAACAGAATCACTGCCACTTGGTGGCATTTAAAATACTTTAACATACTGCACACGCACACACATACACACACATACACACACACACACACACACACACACACACACACACACATACATACTACATTTATGCATATTGCTATTTCTCTTGCAAATATGGATGTCTGTCACAAAGATATTTAAGATTCATGTTCTTTCTTTTGTCACACTGCGTGACTTGGTGGTAGAAGTCGTACATGTCTTGACACACACGTGTCTGCAAACTCTGTTCTGACCTACAGCATCTGTATTCTCTCAGTCATACATTTTTTTCCAGTCAGTAACCTTGGTGGGGATGCAAATTTTTGCACACAGCTGTAACTAGAGAGTAACAAGGCCAGATATATATGTGTAAAAAAAAAATAAAAAAAGTCTTCCTCCATTTATTATTTATATTTCACACACACGCGCACACACACACACACACACACACACACACACACACACGCGCGCGCGCGCACACAGAAATATTGGCTGTGTTCCACTACTTAGTGAAAAGCAGAGCATAAGGGTTATAGGCTACTTTTGTCAAAATTTTATTAAAATTCTGGAATTTGGATCATTAGTTCATGCTCAGTAAGGTCACTTTTTTAATAATGGTTACCATAAATAATGTAAAACAGCCACACGTACAGCGCAGGAGCTCATTACACTTTAACTTTTTTATTCTGCCCTACGTGTCCGCAGTCAGTACAATAAGTGCCGTAAGAATCAATAGATCAGTAAAAAGCATCGGATCGTCTTCCAGAGTATAACTGACCGTTTGATGGAGACTAATTAACCCTGATTAGGATCTTAAATCACAGACTAGCCCTTCTCAGTCTTTGTAATGCTTAGCATATGTACTGAATACTTGCTTTGTTTTTAGCAGACTATTAGTCTTGCGAAGAAAGAGACACAAGATACTGTAGAAGGTGCCTCTCGGGTTACATCTCAGGTGCCGAGCATCGGTTCACGTGTCACGCGTCATCACTGTATACAAGAAGAGCTAAGCTGCTCACTCGACACTCGTCTTTCTGCCCGTCACTTGGAAATGCATGAAGCAACCTCAACCTCTGCAGTGAAAGACTTTTCTACTTCCTTTCTCAGACTCGCTTTCCGTCAGTGCAACATCAAGATATTTTCCAGGGAGGGAGACCACCCACTTAGGTGCTTGTCCGTCCCTTGTACCCGACATCTTTGTTCCCCTCAAGTCTCGCTTCAAAAAGGCAAAATGCGGATCAAAGACAAGCGTCGAGGATCTTTTCTCTACTGGTGTGCTCAGGAGTCATGAACATGTGTTGACTGGTCTCAAGAGACACATCTCTTTAGTTAATGAAATTATATGTACAGTAAATTGACAGGAACAGATACGTTTCCAGACTACAAAGCTAACTGCTGCTGACTGTGATCAGGCAAAAATAAAATCCTTCTTCAACTTTGATCACATTATCTCTTTACACTCACCTGAAGGATTATGAGGAACACCATACTAATACGGCCTTCAGAACTGCCTTAATTCTACGTGGCATTGATTCAATAAGACGCTGAAAGCATTCTTTAGAAACGTTGGCCCATATTGATAGGATGGCATCTTGCAGTTGATGGAGATTTGTGGGATGCACATCCAGGACATGAAGCTCCCATTCCACCACATCCCAAAGACGATCTATTGGGTTGAGATCTGGTGACTGTGGGGGCCATTTTAGTACAGTGAACTCATTGTCATGTTCAAGAAACCACTTTGAAATGATTCGAGCTTTGTGACATGGTGCATTATCCTGCTGGAAGTAGCCATCAGAGGATGGGTACATGGTGGTCATAAAGAGATGGACATGGTCAGAAACTATGCTCAGATAGGCCGTGGCATTTAAACGATGCCCAGTTGGCACTAAGGCGCCTAAAGTGTGCCAAGAAAAGATCCCCCACACCATTACATCACCACCAGCAGCCTGCACAGTGGTAACAAGGCATGATGGATCCATGTTCTCATTCTGTTTAAGCCAAATTCTGACTCCACCATTTGAACGTCTCAACAGAAACCGAGACTCATCAGACCAGGCAACATTTTTCCAGTCTTCAACTGTCCAATGTTGGTGAGCTCGTGCAAATTGTCGCCTCTTTTTCCTATTTGTAGTGGAGACGAGTGTTACCCGGTGGGGTCTTCTGCTGTTGTAGCCCATCCGCCTCAAGGTTGTGCGTGTTGTGGCTTCACAAATGCTTTGCCGCATACCTCGGTTGTGACGAGTGGTTATTTCAGTCAAAGTTGCTGTTCTATCAGCTCGAATCAGTCGGCCCATTCTCCTCTGACCTCTAGCATCAACAAGGCATTTTCGCCCACAGGACTGCCGCATACTGGATGTCTTTCCCTTTTCACACCATTCTTTGTAAACGCTAGAAATGGTTATGCATGAAAATCCCAGTCTGGCACCAACAACCATGCCGTGCTCAAAATTGCTTAAATGACCTTTCTTTCCCATTCTGACGTTCAGGTTGGAGTTCAGGAGATGGTCTTGACCAGGACCACACCCCTAAATGCATTGAAGCAACTGCCATGTGATTGGTTGATTAGATAATTGCATTAATGAGAAACTGAACAGGTGTTCCTAATAATCCTTTAGGTGAGTGCATATTTAGCCCACCTTAACCAAACATGAATGTTGTTTTTACAGTTTCTTTTTTTTATTATTCAGATGACACAGATACTCTCAGTCGCATATTCCCAAACAAGCTCCAGCTTACGATGATTAAACCTATGAATTTTTTCGAATTTAAGATAAGCATAGCTGACATGTGGTATGATATTCCTGTTTGCTGCTAGGTGGCAGCAGTGAGTTGCAGCATCCACTCAACCCTGTTGTAAGTCGTGGTCTATTTATACTTAAGGTTTGCACATGTAATGGAACCTTAAGTGAAAAAAGCCTCTGTGCTAACTCTTTGATCTTTGTGTGTGTGTGTGTGTGTGTGTGTGTGTGTGTGTGTGTGTGTGTGTGTGTGTG
Source organism: Clarias magur (assembly GCA_013621035.1). Lineage (NCBI taxonomy): Eukaryota > Metazoa > Chordata > Actinopteri > Siluriformes > Clariidae > Clarias > Clarias magur. Next base: position 621,864 of record QNUK01000087.1, on the reverse strand, counting down.
TGTGTGTGTGTTCGGGAGTATGAGTTTCGGAGTTCATTTATTTTGACTGCATTGACTTATGTTGGCTCCGTAATGACTTGTAGTGTTGACGTGTTTGTATGAACCTGCTACAGCGTATATATTTGTGTTCATGCTCACATCGCCCTATTAGCACTGTGTAACTGCTTCACAGACTGTCTTTCTTTCCTTGCTCTCTCTCTCTCTCTCTCTCTCTTGTCTTTATCACTCCCCACTTAATTCCAAGCACCACCTGTAAAAGGTTTAATGCCCGGTTTTTAACCAGCTGATTGATTCTTATTGTTTCCTTCATGTTCCATAGTAGCTTCCATCAATCTGTCTTGATCACTATCGGCCAATATAATAATTCTTCTCTATAACATCCAAGTATTTGCAGCACTAAGAATGAGGCCTGATTTACAGCAGAATTTCAAACCTCTCAAGTCGCATCTAATAATTCACAATGGAGGAGCAGGCAGATGCAGATCCAGGCCTGTAAATAATAAATGAGATCTGCGGTATCGTCATGTCTCCTCCACTAACGGCCCACTCGTATTCATTCCAAGATGTTTATGCACTATATGTCCCTATATTCAGCCTGTTCGGTCATATCATGAGCAACGGCTGCAGAGAGACAATAGTTTTGGTTAAGGATCTGTGCTGATAAACCAGAGCTAGAAAGTTTGACTACACAGTGGAACTTTGTATAACTGAGCAAAACTAGTCTTGTGTGTGTTAGAGTATGTCAATTGTACAGCAAGTCTCTTCACTTAGCTGTGTGTGTGTGTGTGTGTGTGTGTGTGTGTGTGTGTGTGTGTGTGTGTGTGTGTGTGTCTGTGTGTGTGTGCGCGCGATCAGTAAGCCTTTCAGACAACTTGATAATGTGTCAGTTGCTCAAAAATGAATTTGGGTATGTATCACAGTTGTTCTGTCTGGCAATTCATGTTTCGCCACACTGTCTCCAAAATAGATGTTTAAAAAATGGTTTCCTTTTTTTTTTTTTTTTTCATGTTTGCATTTGAGGTAGTACAATGTTGCCATTCCTCTATGAGCCTACAGGAGGTGCACTCTAAACTATTTACATGTTTGCAGGCAATCGTCACAATATCGTATCGGCTGGTCCCTGGTGTTACCCATCCCTAGTTGTTATTCTGGTTGCCCCGCCCCTTTCTCCACACCTCAAAACCTATCATACTTTAGTGTAGTGGCACCACTTTGGATTAACAGCAAGAGATCATGTCCTATTAAAAGCAGCCATGGTATGATCGTTAATCTTGTCTGGCCGTCCTTGAGTTCATACAAATCCTCCAAACCAAGTAAAAGTATTAATCGCTTATTAAACTGCAAAAGCTCACAGCATAATAACAATTAGCAAATATTTGTGTTGTGTTCAGACAAATATCTTCCACCAAGCCGGGTAGTAGACGCTGTGTTTTTTATTTATCATAGTTACATCTCGGATCCGACAGCGTTCGCTCATCCAGCCGAGTCTCATTAGCGCCTAACAATGTTTGATTACAGTTTTTTCCTAATAATCTGCCGTTCTAATCGGTTTCTCATTTAGCCCACGCATTCTGTTTAGCATCTTATCCTGTCGTTAATAATGTCTTTCTTTCTGCTGTTAATCAAGTCAAGTCTGATCGGGTAGCTGAGACCCACGGAGAAGATCATAAAACAGCGGTGCTTTTACGGCTGACATAAAACCGCTGGTGTTTTACAGGGTTGTGGACACTGAGTACGGTGTTAAAGCATATAAGATGACCTTTAAATTGAAGGCTTGTTAATGGCTTTATATGGAAGACGACTCACCTCCAGGTTACTGCAGTCTCCCAATACAGAGTAGAAGATGGGACGAAATTAACAACTGTTTATCCCACACAGGGGGGTTAACTGTACTGAGTAGTGTGTGACAATATTATGATGCCTATGGCATTTACTGTAGGATGGTAGTGTGTTGTGGCTTTTCACTAATTATTCAGTTATATTTAACGCGAGAGAGATCGGAACCAGGCAGCATGGTGGTGTAGTGGTATTACTGTCGCCTTGCACCTCCAAGATCTGGGTTAGATTCCCATCTCTGTGTGCGTGGAGTTTGCGTGTTCTCCCCGTGCTTGGTGGGTTTCCTCCAGGTACTCTGGTTTCCTCACGCAGTTTGGCCGTAGTGTGTGAATGAGTGTGAATTGTGTGTGTCCTGCGATGGATTGGGACCCTATCCAGGGTCTACCCTGCCTTGTGCCCTAAGTCTCCTAGGATAGGCTCCAGGCCCCCCGTGACCCTGAATACAGGATTAAGCGGTGTAGATGATGAGTGAGAGAGAAACCATTGGCTCAGTTATGATCACATGATGCATGCAAGACAAAATGCTTGTACTACAGTATATACATACTACAGTACTTGTGTATCAAGTTAAAATTTGTTTTTAAAAATTTGCTTGTCTTGCAAAACGCCCGCAGACCAAGTTACTCCCAATCCAAGGTTCCATTGTATTTATCCTAAAGCATAATATTTCAGGTACGACCACAACATGACACAAGAAACACGAATCAATCTTCACACATGAGTTTATGGGGTTTAAACTCTTTCAAACCTAATTAAATGACATCTTTGGTATAGTGTTTTTTTTTTTCTTTCCCAACATAAATGTAATCAATCCTGTTATCATTTTTGCTACAGTATTTTACTTGATTGAGCACAGCCTTAAAGTTAATGAGATACTCAATAAAATATACAGTACACTTTCTCCCTAAAGACTCAAATGTGTCTAAATCAATGATGATGAGTGAGATCTGATCGGAATACTAATCAATATTGTTTCCAATCCACCACTTTTCAACACTTGATAATTGATATCATTAATTCACCCCATGACATGGAGAAATGGTTTAAAAGGTAGCTACAGTTTTGTCAGACATTGTGATGTCTATAGGATTACAACATCCATGACTGTGTAGACTTCTATAAAGTCTCAAATCTCATCTAATGAGGAGTAATACACCGCTATATGTTGTATAATATAATGATGTACTTTTAAGCTTGTAATTGTTTGTGTTGCGGAGTTTCCCGCACATGGCTCCGGTCGCTTTCTGAGAACACGTGGCCGTAACCCCATTGTGCCTGCTTAAGCCACGCTTTGTTTGCGATTCGTCTTGATTTATTCATCCGCACAATGTTGCGCGTTTTAAATATTTACACATTGCTGGAGGTTTATTATGGCTACCATTAACATGTAGCGGAGATGACGGAGCCCATATGCTCGCGCTCATATGGTTGCATGTCACATACTCCCTTTTTATGCTAATCTGTGCTAATATGTAAATGGAGCACGGGAAGTGGAAAAGCTTTACTTATTTAGACACAGGAAATATATCTGGAACGTGACATTGTTTTGAGCTTAATGGAGAGTAGGTTATGGGAGGAAATGGTCTGCTGTGACACTACACGATTTTTTAAACATTTAATTGACCATTTTTTTGCGCTTTTTTGTTGAAAAATCAAAGCGCTTTTTTTGTTCATCGCTGATAGCGTTGCTGATCATTATACATATTTATAGTGATTTACAGTGTGTGTGTGTGTGTGTGTGTGTGGCTGTCTCGAGGCTGCAGAGCCTCAGACCTCCCCATATCTCCTATATTGCTCTGTTCTCCTCCACACTCTATCCAGGCTAGAGTTTGTTTGCATTCATCCATCTCTTATCACCTTCATTCACTTTTTCACTTTCCCTTTTCCTTCCATCCATTATATTGCTAATGGGTTTCTGTCCCCGTGTGTGTATCTGGTTGAATCTTTGTTTGTAAGGTGTCAGTCATGTTTGCTGTAGTGTGTGTGTGTGTGTGTGTGTGTGTGTGTGTGTGTGTGTGTGTGTGTGTGTGTGTGTGTGTGTGTGTGTGTGGCCTGTACCTGGGCTTCAAAGATGCAGGCTCTTCTCATTCACTCTGTTATCAGTTTTTCACAATTCCTGTTAATCACTAAGTGGTATGCAGTATGGTGCACACAAGTCTGCATGATCCTGTTTTGGTCGTGAATGAAAACTTAAACCCAAACAAAATGTTACTGATTTGTCGATGCACAGTAAATGAGGGAGCGTTTATTTTTCTTATTTTTCTCATAAAAATCCCAATTGTTATGAAAGGAAAAATCGTTCCTGATGACCTGTGCTTCAACATGCAATAAATGCAACATGCAATAAATGCTTAAATGCAATCCACATCGTTTTTTCTTTTTTGGATTCTGAGTCAGACAGTAGCGATTTCTCGCTTTCTATTGCCATCAGACGCCGCGCACTGCTGCTGTTAAGTTAGAAATCACGATGCACTGTGTATACTGTGTATCGTTATGATGACTAAGCACACTGATATCCAGACTGTTCAATATTCCTCTCGTCTCTTCCTCTTCTACTGTTTTTTCATGCCGAAATCTCTCCATGCTACTCACTATCTCTCTCTCTCTCTCTCTCTCTCTCTCTCTCTCTCTCTCTCACTCATTTTCTTCTTCCTCTCCTGAATTTTGCTGTCAGTAGCAGAACGGAATACATGCCCAAGTTAAATCTCTCTCTGTTTACTCATTCTCTTCTTATCCTAAACATTATTTTGGCATTTCTGTTTCACCGCCCAATCACTTTGTTTGACTCATTTTCTTATCACTCGCTCACAGTCTGTAGAGATGCTGATCCCTCACCCACTACTGTGGAGTGTGCATGTGAATGCTGGTGTTTGTGTGTGCTTGTGATTACGTCTGTGGTTGTAGGTCAGTTTTGTGTTTCTTTTTTTTTTTTTTATTAATTTATTTTATTTTATTTCCAATTTATTCCGTAAAAAGCCTGGGATACGACACGTACAATGATGTTTTGATCACATGTATAATATTCCTTTTTTAAATTTAAAGCCAATTCTTTGCTTATTTATTTAAACTGACCATATGATTTAATTCCAGCTGAAATGTAATTATTTGGCTTAAATACAACAAATCATGTAAAAAAAATAAAAAAAAATTGGATTTTCCCTGATTTTCTCCCTAATTTAGTCGTGTCCAATTCCTCCCCATCACTAGGGGGCTCCCACATTGAGGCTCCTACTACCACTCAGTTGGGAGGGCCGAAGACTATTATGTGTTTCCAACATTGGGGGCGACGTAACACACTCGGAGGACAGCGCTATCCGCTTCTTCCGCTTACGTGAGCTCACAGACGCCCCTGATTGGCTGTATAGCCGTGATTAATGTGGGAGCACTAAGTACCTCTCATCCATCCAGACCTCCGGCTGCGAGAGGTTACAGCATCACCCGGGAATCGAACTTGCCATCTCCGGATGGTAGGGCGAGCGCTTCATCACCGCACCATTCGGAGGCCAAACAAATCATGTTCTGACTAGATTCTTAAATTCAACCGCAATCAGAAATTTAACCTCGCCTCTTTCCCCATCCTTTCGTTAGAGCTTTAAACAACATTTAGATTTACCCAAACCCAAGATTTTTACTCAAGATTCTGCCCAGAATGTCTGCCACTTTAATCCCAGTTTATTATCAAATATAAACCAAGGTCTACTGTACACAGCTACAGAATTCTTCCCCAGCCCAATTTTTAACCTCAAACACAAATCTATCAGTATCAGTATCTACCCAAACCTCTGAATCCCTATCCTCGGGTTTGATGCTCAGCCTTAAAAATTCTCTCAAACACACATTATGTGTCAAAAGTTTACCCCAAACAAACAAACAAACAAAAAAAAACTCAAATTTAAATCCAACCTTGGTTTTTCTGAACATAAAATTGAAGATAAGATTTGGAGACTAATTATCTCAGGCTAATTGTAAATCCAGTTTACTGTACATTTGACAGACGCCCTTATCCAGGGTGTCTTGCATTTTTATCTCATTATACATGGAAGCAGTTGAGGTTTAAAGCACTTGCTCAAGGGACCAACAGGGTCAACTTCCAACAGTGGTCGTGGGATTTAAACCTGGGACTTTCTGAACCATAGTCCAAACCACTGAGCTACCCCTGACCAGAATTTAGAACTCAGAGCAGTTCTTCAACAGGTTCTTGGTAGCTGGAATTGTATCTCAAATTAAATCAGATTATACACCAGTCAACTCAAATTAGATTTTTTTTATTATTATTATTATTTTTTATTTTTATTTTTTTAACCAAAACTGGATTTAAGCTCATCATTGGATTCTGCCCCACCCAAACCCAGGACAAAGATTGCCTTCTATCTTGATGATCAATGCCCACCTTAAATCACACTTTTCAACCCAATCTCAAATTTAATCCCAACTTTAGATTTTGGAATTGAATACTGTAATGGAAATGGAAAAGTCATTTGTGATAAACTGATATCAGCAAGCCAGAAATTGCCAGCTTTACAGAAGGCAGGCTGGTGAACCTGCTCCACCAAAATTTGGAGGATTTTGTACATCCTCCAAATTTGAGATTTTTATTTTAATTCCTAACCAATCACACAGATTAAGTGTCGTGATTCTACCCCATGCTGAACATTTACGCCACACTGAATTCTAGCCCATGATCGCATTTTTCGCATTTAAGCATTTAGTGTGAGGTGTCTATTTTGAGTGAAATCATGTGATGATAAAAGTCACAGATTGTCATCAACATCATTTTCATGGTCATCAAACTGTTCGGTGAGCCCTCGTACCATGTGGACAGGGTGACGTCCTCGAGGAAGAGACCACACCCATTAAGATAAAGATGATTTGTCAGAAAACCTTTGTAATGATTTGCAAGGATGAATTGACAGACTTATTGAACGTGTGCTTCAGAACTTTGTTCCAGAGCGCTTTAGTGAATTGCTTCCCACCCTCTTAAAGTTTGCTGGCTTGCCATCTGCAGAATTCTGCATTTTCAGCAAGACTTGAGAATTGAGAATAGAACTCGAGAGGCTAAAAGCGAGATTAAGAAAAAGAAAAATGAAAGCGAGAGATTCATGCCTTTGTTTGGTGTGTGTGTATGTGTGTGTATATATTTATATCCTTTCTTTCATTGTTCAGTTTTATGTTTTGTGGACATTGTGTTGTTTGTGCTAGGGATTAGCGATGTCTGCAAATAGATACATTTAGCAATTTTAAACCAAATTGTTTCTTTATTACATTAGCAGCACACAGTGCTCGTTGCAGATGCTCATTTGCTCATTTGGATCCATACTGAGTAATTTCCCACAATAGCATATCTCCCAACAGAGCCGCAGAAGGATTGAGACGCAAATAGCATACGAAGAACTTTCTTTTGAACTTATCTGCCTTGTAACATTATCACAGCCTTCTATAAGATCATACAAGGATGTTTGGAAGGAAAAACTTTTTTTTGTGTTCGGGCAGTTTAACCGTGGCGGTGCTCATGTCTTTATCCATATTTATTCCACAATATTTATTCAGATACTCAGATCTCATAATTTTTTCTATAATAGCAACACTGACAGATGAACACAGGTTTATAGTGGATTAATCAGTTTATCCCAATACAGATTAAAAATGTAGTTATTGAATAACGTTTTTGAATCTCCAATGTCAGTGCTATCTTTGTTCTTCCTGTTTGCAATTTGTCAGTTTATCTTGTTCTTTAATTGGCTATTAGAAATTATTTAAGTGATTATTTAGAGAATTGTTTGGTGTGTCAGAGGAACAGAACACTGTTCAGGTGATATCAGTAACTTTACATATCGGGCCACATCCTGCCAAACTGGGACTATGAGCTCTAACACATGGAGCCCTGTGGTTCCCAGGTTCCCCAGGTTATATTAGTGATCCATGTGACTCAATTCAAGAATAAAACTGTTTGTGTAGATAATCTTTGTAGAAAAATGTTATGTCATTGAACAATATTTTTTACAATATATACTGTATATACATTTTTTTTTTTACTAATGATTGTCATTTTATTTTATATTTTTGAAGAAAATAATTTCATCCAACAAATAGAGAGCTGGGGAATCATTTTTAACAGGTTTTTACAGGCTTCCATTATTTGCTATGTACACCAGGGAAACATAGGACCCTGGGAAGCAGTGTTACCAGATCATCAAAACCAAATATTCGTACAGAGACCAGGGCATAATCAGATTATCATATGTTGTAAAATTGACTACGAGTTAGCAAAACAATCTGCAACTCCAACTATTCAAATTATAAAATAGCTTTTGTTTAGATCAATTTCTATGACTACATAGGCTACAGTGTACACCACTCACTAGTTAGGAGATGACAGCGGCTGTCTCAAGAGATCTCATTAGATGTAAACGGCTCATTTACTACCGATCCAGGGTCCGTTTTCTGTGACGTGTGATGACAAAATTAATAACCAATTAATAACCAAATCAGATCCACGCTGTTAAACTTTAAAGCTAAAAAAAAAACTATGACGTACATTTAGGATTTTTTTTTTTACAGTTATTGATTGAATCACGATCACGCAGAGACCCAAATTATTGTGCAAATATGATGATTATTGTATATCTGGCAACACTGCTGGGAACATCGGACCTTGGTCACTAAGGACCTGAGACCATATGACCATATGGACTCCCTATCCAGGATAACTAGATTTAATATAATTACACCAAATATGAACAGTATCAAAAAGTGTTGAGACTAGTTTTGAGACACGCCAATAGATGGCAGCAAAAGGCTGCACATACAATCACAGGGAGCACTGACCTCCATAAGTCAGCGTGCCAAAAGGCATCATGCTGTGTACATCGGATTTCTCATAAGCCCTGATGAAAAAAATACATTGTCTGTGCAGTTGGTGCATTTCTGACCACCGGCTATTTCATAATGGACAGCAAGGTAGAGCGAAAACCGAAGATGAAATTCTGAGTAAAACTGGGGAAATCTGCCACACAGATGTTTGACATGAAACATGTGACATATACTATTGCATTATAGTTTTAAAAATCACAGAGTTAGTCTAATAGCATTGTTAGCCTAACTTTTCATAGTGACAGCAAACATGAATAATTATTTTAATAATGAAATATGATAACAGCCTAAATGTTAGTTAACTTCATGTTCATGTTAGCTGGCTCACTAGGAAACATGGCTACTGCGCCAATTTACAAATAGATAAAAATACTGATTGAGTGTTTTATTGTTTCTTTTTTTATATATTCAGCTTAAGACTGCTGAGAGAGACTGGTCTGTCTCTCTCTCTCTCGTGCTTAGCGTGTATATGTGCTTATGCTTGTGTGTATTTGATGGTTGCTCTGACAGAAGGTAATTGGTTTCCTCACACTCTTCCCTCTGGTTGGAGAAGCAGCAGAAAGCAATTTGCGCAGCACGTCAGTTCACATCTGCACTCTCTTCAACACGCGCACTCACACACACACGCACACACACACACGCACACACACACACACACACCTTTCTGGAAGATCTAGGCGATAGACTAAAGCTTTATAATCATTACTTTTCATGACTGTAACATCTAGCTGTGGTTCAAAGCATGCAAACATAAACTGTGTAGAAAACACACACACAGTAAACCCGAAGAGTTTTAAAGGTCTTTTGTGAATCTATTAAATAGAGAATTTAAAGTGAAAAAGAAGCAGACTGTTGCTAATATTTGACAGTTTTTGACTTGCGGTAGCCAGCAAACTGGCTGAAGGACAAAACGCACCAGGGTGTTACTCTGTACAGTATGTTTGTTCTATAACATATTCGCCATCTTGCTCATGTTTCATATGAATTGTAAAAAATGGTAACAACAGTTTGCTGATCTTGACCATATGTAGAGTACGGCTAAACAAACAAACAAAAAAAAAAATGCTAGTTTGCAAATGCTTCCATAAAATTATCAGGGATAACCCCTAGATGGCGCCAGTGCGCCCTGAGACTTTTGTGTTTCTAGTTCGTTTAGTTTCACTTCGTTTCCCTGCATGCAGCTCGGTCAGGTGACATGGGCGCTCACCTGAACCGAGTTAGTTATTAGTTTCTTTATAAATAGGTTGTTTGAGTTTCAGTTTTTGTTTAGCAACTGTTGATTTAACTTAGTAAATTTAAGTTACTCCAGCTTTGTTCGTCTTTCCTTGAGATGATTCTTGTTTTGGTTTCGTTTACATAAAAGTACTTGTTTGTTTCGCTTTCTTTATTTGTCTTTAAATAAACATCATTCTCTTTAAAACCATCGAGACCTCCGCATTTATGCCTCGCACCCACCTTCGTGACAAAAATAGGTCATTATAAGTGGAGATGACTAAGATCATAGTAAGGATTTATAAACATAAACAGCTAATCTTTATCCGCTAATATCACTTTATTATATATATGATAAAATACTATGGACAAAATGCCATTGCAGCACTGGAGCTGTCCGTGAAACTCAAAAAGCTCAAAAATGTGGCGTGAGTTGTTGTTTTTTTTTCTTTCTGAATTTCATCAAACACCGTACACCATCACTCTGACGGCATGGTTTTTTCCCCGTTTTAGTCCTGGCTCAAGTGCTTCATTATCTACCTTATTGTGTTTCCCTGTTCCGTGTTAACCTTTGCTTATTTTGTCTGTCAACGTCTGTCCACAATGATCCCGCCCACTACTGTACGGCAAAAGGGATGTTACTTATCAGATACCAGTGCCAAGCCTGACTTTCAAAACCAGTCATGGAAGCACTTTTAGGAAGAAAAGACAGTCATCTTGAACAACACTCTGTCTCTTTAGTCAATGCTTCTGAGTCGTTCCAAATCGCCTATCCGAACCGACTGTCTTGTGATACAAACCTAACGACCTTCTAACACAAAGCTGAATCTTAAATCTCTTTTTAATTCCCGATCAAGGGCACTACTTGGTGTGTGGAACAAGGGATTCTGCACCCTATATATTGCACTAGCTTTTCATTTTACACTGTTTTGGTTTAGACACTGAAACAGTTAGATAGCTATTCATTAGAAAGCTTGAAATTTCAGTATTAGTTAACGTCCCCTGCATGTCCTTTAATGAAGCGTAAAGCACGGCGTCTCAGTTACAACAGAAACACTAACGAGCTAATGCTAACGCTAGTAAATGCCACTCATTTCAATTCAGTTCAATTTAATGTTGTCCGTAGCGCTTGTTTTGTTGCGAAGCAGCTTTACACAATCAAAATAAATTATGGGAGTTTGTATGTGAAATATGAAAGTGTATGAATCAAAATGATCAGATGGTCCCTGATGAGCAAGCCGAGGGCGATCCCCAATAATCTAAATTAAAGTAAAATTAAAAATGTGTTAAATTAATTTAAAATGAAACTAGATTAAATCCAGGATGAATCCCGTATTTGTACACTGTCTGAGCTTGTCATAATATAATAATAATAACAAATCATACTTGTGCAGATTAATAACCAAAAAATGTTTCTCTTTTGACTACTGCATATGAAAATAATCAGCAAAAAAGAAGCTATCAGATGCAGGTTTACTCTTTTATCTGTGTTACAAAACATCTGTGTTAGGTCATCAGGTAATATTTCTCATATGGTTCTGATGCAGAAATACACACGTGGACAAAATTGTTGGTACCCTTCGGTCAATGAAAGAAAAACTCACAATGGTCACAGAAATAACTTTAATCTGACAAAGGTAATAATAAATAAGAATTCTATGAATGTTAACCAATGAAAGTCAGACATTGCTTTTCAACCATGCTTCAACGGAATTATAAAAAAAAAAAATTAACTCATGGAACAGGCCTGGACAAAAATGATGGTACCCCTAACTTAATAGTTTGTTGCACAACCTTTTGAGGCAATCACTGCAATCAAACGATTCCTGTAACTGTCACTGAGACTTCTGCACCTCTCTGCAGGTATTTTGGCCCACTCCTCATGAGCAAGCTGCTCCAGTTGTTTCCGGTTTGAAGGGTGCCTTTTCCAGACAGCATGTTTCAGCTCCTTCCAAAGATGCTCAATAGGATTGAGGTCAGGGCTCACAGAAGGCCACTTGAGAATAGTCCAATGTTTTTCCTCTTAGCCATTCTTGGGTGTTTTTAGCTGTGTGTTTTGGGTCATTGTCCTGTTGCAAGAGCCATGACCTGCGACTGAGACCCAGCTTTCTGACACTGGCCAGCATATTTCACTCTAGAATCCCTTGATAGTCTTGAGATTTCATTGTACCCTGCACAGATTCAAGACACCCTGTGCCAGATGCAGCAAAGCAGCCCCAGAACATAACAGAGCCTCCTCCATGTTTCACAGTAGGGACAGTGTTCTTTTCTTCATATGCTTCATTTTTCCGTCTGTGAACATAGAGCTGATGTGCCTTGGCAAAAAGTTCAATTTTTGTCTCATTTGTCCATAGGACATTCTCCCAGAAGCTTTGTGGCTTGTCAACATGTAGTTTGGCATATTCCAGTCCGTTGGCTTTTTTATGATTTGTTTTCAACAATGGTGTCCTCCTTGGTCGTCTCCCATGTAGTCCACTTTGGCTGAAACAACGACGGATGGTGCGATCTGACACTGATGTTCCTTGAGCATGAAGTTCACCTTGGATCTCTTTAGAAGTCTTTCTGGGCTCTTTTGTTACCATTCGTATTATCCGTGTCTTTGATTTGTCATGAATTTTCCTCCTGAGTCCACGTCCAGGGCGGTTGGCTACAGTCCCATGGATCTTACATTTCTGAATAATATGTGCAACTGTAGTCACAGGAACATCTAGCTGCTTGGAAATGGTCTTATAGCCTTTACCTTTAACATGCTTGTCTATCATTTTCTTTCGAATCTCCTGAGACAACTCTTTCCATCGCTTCCTCTGGTCCATGTTGAGTGTGGTACATACCATGTCGCCAAACAACACAGTGACGACCTGGAGCCCTATATATAGGCCCACTGACTGATTACAAGATTGTAGACACCTGTGATGCTAATTAGTGGACACACCTTGAATTAACATGTCCCTTTGGTCACATTATTTTCAGTATTTTCTAGGGGTACCATAATTTTTGTCCAGGCCTGTTCCATGAGTTTATTTTTTTAAATAATTCTGTTGAAGCATGGTTGAAAAGCAATGTCTGACTTTCATTGGTTAACATTCATAGATTTTTTTTTATTATTACTTTTGTCAGATTAAAGTTATTTCTGTGACCATTGTGAGTTTTTCTTTCATTGACCGAAGGGTACCAACAATTTTGTCCACGTGTGTATATCTCGAGGGTATTAATCAGTAGAAATACTTAATGTCTGTGCTTCTGCCGTCCGCTGTAGTGACGGATGTCAAGTCACTCAGTTAGTTAGTTAACAAATTTGAGCCTTGTTCTTTATGAACTCTGTTTTAAGGTCCTGTACATCCTGCTTTTTTAGATTATGAATGATCTTTCTTGTGCTCGCCCTGATCAAGCCGTTGCCTCACTTGGTTCTGGTTCGGCTCAGTACTGTAAGGTGCGTTACTACAGTGGCAGTCATTCCATGCAGTAATTCCTGATTCTTTTTCAAAACAAATAAAGTTTAAAACATGGAAGTTGAAATTCTCCATCTAGGACACTACCTAATAGCTCTCAAAGTGCTCGCTGTCAAGACCCGATTACCTACCTGGAAGGTGGCGCCTGATTTTTAGGCAGAGATGTGCCTCTACGTAAGTGTTGCGATTACAGACTGACAGTTAAAATGTCACTTATTGTTCACTCTCGTACTTTTTGAGCTCAGGCTCTTCGATCGCATCGTTGGCTACGGACGCATTTTGTTTTCGCCTGTTTGACACTCCTTGATTTTTTTTGTTCAAGCGCAAACATAATTTAGCATCTGTCACTCACGCTCGATGGGGCTGAGCGCATCAGACTGACCATCAGACACAGGACTCTCTCTCTCTCTCCCTCCTTCCGCGGACGTTATCTCACTCCACTCGGCTTTGTCGAAGGTTTCACAGCTTTCCTCTAGAAACGAAGCGGGAAAGCCTGTCAGGTGATTTTCTTTTTTGAAAATCAAGGAGTATTGAGAAGGAAAGAAGAGTGGGACAGAGAGATGTACACTGTCTTCTTTTAGAGGTACATGTTCTCTTTCTCTTCTTTACTTCACGCCCCTTCCTCTTTGCATTAGCTCCGCTGTCAGACTGAACAGACTGCTGCTAGCTGCTAGCATTGAACTGCACCTGCATTAAACAGATGAACTGGTTGTCCATTACTTAAATCATGGACTGGAAGATTCTGACTCTCTGAGTGCCTGAGAGTCACCGTGACCCCTGAAGCGCTCTGATCCCATCCGACTAATCTGATCTCGGATTCAGTCTGAGTTACAGATGATATGACTTATATGTTCTTTCAATGTTCTTAAATCAAGTTTTATCTATAGTAAGGTAGCTGGCTGTCTGTGCTTATTACCTAAACACACACACACACACACACACACATATACACGGTCAGTGACACGTGCATGCTTGTGATCATCATCAATGAGATGGTCAGAGCTCTGATAAATCAGGGTGGCTCACAGTGTTAGAGATGCTGTAATCCTGTGAGTCAAAGGCCAAGCCGGTCAAGTGTAACTTTATTACACACCAATTGCCTGCTCTGTGTGTGTGTGTGTGTGTGTGTGTGTGTGTGTGTGTGTGTGTGTGTGTGTGTGTGTGTGTGTGTGTGTGTGTGTGTGTGTGTGTGTGTGTGAGAGAGAGAGAGAGAGAGAGAGAATTTATTATTAGAGTTAACAGTACATCAGTCCTGATTAAGTAAGTTATGTGTGTATTAATATAGTTTGGTGTGTACCTGCTTGTGTGTATTACTTTTATTAGATTTTTTTTTGTTTGGTTGGTTTACAGTGTATTTTTTGACATATTGAGTTTTTAAACCATGATTTCATTTATTAAGGGAAAAAAGCTGTACAAGCCCGTCTGTTTCTACAGTATATGAAAACGTAATTGGAGGAATTTTGGCCCGCTCTTCTTTGCAGAAGCGTATTAAATTAGCAACACTGCATGGACATAATTTAGGTTGTTTTTTTAGACATTCAGAGGCGAACTTGCTGATGTGTTTTGGATCATTATCCTGCTGCATATCCCATCTGTGCTTGAGCATGAGGTCACAAACTGATTGATGGCTGAACATTCACCTTCAGGATTTTCAGGTAGAGCCCAGAATTCATAGTTCCATCAATGATGGCAAGTCGTCCAGGTCCTGAAACTGTAAAACAATCCCAGACCATCAGATCAGACTACCATCACCATGTTTGACTGTCGGTATGACGTTCTTTTCTCAAGACACTGGGTTAGTTTTGCACCAGATGTAACGGGACACACCTTCCAAAACTTTCTCATAAGCCCACAGAATATTGACCCAGAAGTCTTGGGAGATAATGAAGAAAATAAAGATATTTTTTTTGGCAAATTTGCATTGGTCAGCAGTGGCTTTCACCTTGGAACTCCCCCATGGACGCTATTTTTGCGTAGTCTCTTTCTAATTGTTTGTATTAGACAGGAACACTGACCTTAACTGAGGCGAGTGAGGCCAGCAGTTCTTTAGATGTTGTTTTGGGTTTTTTGATGAGCTCCTGAACGAGTACTCATTGTGCTCTTGGAGTCATTTCGGAAGGCCAGCCACTCCTGGAAAAGGTGCACCATTGTTCCAAGTTTTCTCCATTTGTGGATAAAGGCTCTCACCGTAATTTAGAAATGACCTGGTAAGCAGACTTTCCAGACTGATACACGCCAGTTACCTTGTTTTTCATTTGTTCTTAAATTTGTTGCTTTTTGAGGTCATGTTTGACTTTGTCACACAGGTTCTATTGTAGTGATTTCTTGATTCAGCAGGTCCGGTAGTAATCAGGCCTGGGTGTGGCAAGTGAAATTTAACTTTTGCTTTCCCAAAAACGTGATTAATTACAGTTCAGTCATGATTTGAGCAAGTGCCAGGAATGTCTGAAAGCAATTAATACATGAAACCATCGTTTAAAAACTGCGTTTTGGATTTACTCGGGTTATCTTTGTGTAACGTTAAAATTTGATGATCGATGATCTTTATCATTTAAGTGTGACAAATATGCAAATAAAATCAGGAAAGAGCAAATACTTTTTTCACAGCACTGTACATCTATCAGCTTGGGTTGTTCTGTCCGCTCTCATCTGCACTTCTTGCGTGTTACTCGCGTGTGCATTACTTATTTGAATTCTTTTTTGAAAACTGGTCATGTATTCACACATATGTTGCTCTCTCTCTCTCTCTCTCTCTCTCTCTCTCTCTCTCTCTGTGTGTGTGTGTGTTTTTTGTGCGTGAATAGACTATGAGAACTTTTGTTGCGGCGTTATTATCACGCACAGATGAGGTGGGAGAAACAGGCTTTGTGATGGTTGTCTGTTGTCTCAGTCGTTTATTCGCTTATTTGCATAAATACACTTGAAAAATCAAAGCATTTATCTGAAGCAATTTCCTTCTCCACGCTCTGCGGGTCTGAAATAGCTATTCACACCAACACACACACACACACACACACACACACACACACACACACACACACACACACACACACACACACACACATACACGCATATGCACAAACACACCTGAATACAAACAAACTCACAGTCACTGTCTCGTAGAGTATAAGACTGTGTGTGTGTGTGTGTGTGTGTGTGTGTGTGTGTGTGTGTGTGTGTGTGTGTGTGTGTGTGGCTAGAACCGGACAGAAACTTCAGTGTTTTTTTTTCCCCGTCCAGGTGCACATATGCACTTTGCTAGTTAATGCAGGAATATTATTACTGTGCTTGTGCATAAGACATTTTATTTTTCTTATTTCTTCTCGGTCGATGTCTTTGGAGTCAGAAATGAATGTGTCGTGTTTGCAGTATCGCCCGCTGAGACCCCAAAGCACTGAATCAGGGCTGGGGTAATTTCCTTTCCTTTTTTCTTTTTTCGTTCTGTCCCAGAGGATCGCTTTGAGTTTGCTTGAAGTTGTTACATCATTCACAAGCGCCAAAGACGAAGCAGAAACGGCACAGAGTGATGCAGTAGATTTACAGCCACTCCGTGACGTATGACGTTTTGAGAAGTTAGCACACATTCATCGACTCGGGTATGTTAAACATCGTTACACCTGCGATTTTTGGATCGGAAGAAATACTGTATGGATCTACGGTAGCTGCAATCGATCAGCAGAGAAACAGAGAGAGAGAGTGAAATCGATTGTATCAGGAAAGAGTAAGTCATTCGAGAGAGTTGGACGGCATGCACTGTCTGGCTTATGGCCTAAGTGTTGTACAGGCTGGAAAATAAAAAAGACAGATTCAGTAATAAAATACATAGGTGAAAAAAATACACACATTGGGAGTGACCAGTAGTGACAGACTGAATTTAGGCTTCATCGCACCGCTAACTAACTACAACTCTCTCTCTCTCTCTCTCTCTCTCTCTCTCTCTCTCTCAAGGCCACCGATAATGATTTTGGCACCTTCGGTGTTGTGCGCTACTACTTCAGTGACGAGCCTGACCAGTGAGAAAATCTTTAATTTATTGACGTTATTCAAAGTAATTTTCCTATAGGAATCTTCTCTAATCGGTACAAACCTGTGCAACAGATTCTCCCTGGACGCTGACACGGGCTGGGTGACGCTGAGGGCTCGCCTGGATTACGAGCTGACGCGGCGGTTCACTCTGACGGTCCTGGCTCGTGACGGCGGTGGGGAAGAGACCACGGGACGTCTGCGAGTCAACGTGGTGGACGTGAATGACAACGCTCCTGTCTTTCAGAAGGACGCTTATTCCGGTTCATTGATGGAAAACCAGCAGGCCGCTCAGCAAGTGGCCAGAGCGCGGGTGAGTAGCCAAATCGTCGATGAATCCAACCACGTTATGACATTTTCATGACTTCTACAGAACCAGTCACAAGTTTGGACGCACCTTCTAATTCAGTGATCTTCATTTCTTTCTACACTGTAAAACAATACTGAAGGCATCTAAAATATGCACTAATCTTTTTTGGACAGTTAATTTTGAGGTGTATCTGCTACTCACGGTCTGTGAATCCTTCATGACGCCTCTAAACTGAGGCGCTGGTTGTTAATCTGTGATTTCTGAGGCCGGGGACTCTAAATGAACTTCTCCTCTGCAGCAGAGGTAGGTTTTGGTCTTGCTTTCCTGGGCTGGTCTTCAGGAGAGACAGTTTTGATACTTTTTGGAAATACGCTTGATAGTACTGTTCTTGCAAGAACTGCTGCAGAACAGTTTGGTGTCCTGTTGTTGTTGTTATTGTTGTTACTTAAGTACATAATGCCATATGTGTTATTTCACAGTTTTGAAAAATCCAGAATAGTTCTAGAATGGAGAAAATAATAATAATAATAATATAATAATAATAATAATAATAATAATAATAATAATAATAAAATCTAGAATCCGGAAAATAAAACACAAAATAAAACACAAAATATTCAATTAGGAGGGGTGTCCGAACGTTAGACTGGTTCTGTGCATGCTAGATTTCTTTATTCTGGATCACAGACTGACACGTGAACCAGTGAAGAAATCATGTGAATAAACAGGCAGAAAGATTTCAGAGCCAGAAAATATGGAAGACAGCTGTAAAACTCTAGTGCTGTACACCAGGGAGTACGTTACTCTAACCTCAGGACTTTCTTGTTAGTAGTATTGATGTACAGTATGTATACTTTATTTCTTTCTGGTCACTCTAAGGTTGTAAGGTTTGGTAAATATGGCTCGACACCTTAAATGTACATGCTAATGCCTCCCATTTTTGAACACTAGTGTGTGTGTGTGTGTGTGTGTGTGTGTGTGTGTGTGTGTGTGTGTGTGTGTGTGTGTGTGTGTGTGTGTGTGTGCGCGCGTTTGTGTGTGCGCATGTAATGTATGTGCAATGTTTCTTTAGGCTAAAATGCTTAACTTGGCAGGTTATAATAACTTGTTGTTTATATTACGATGCATAACTGCGTATGTATTTAATATAAGTATGTCACAAAAAATGTGATTAATAACAATGGTTATGAGAATACTGGAAATGCAGCATCATCAATTTTGCAGTACAGCCACCAGAAAATATCGGCTTTTTAATTTCAACA
The DNA here is from genome assembly GCA_013621035.1 of Clarias magur. Taxonomy (NCBI): domain Eukaryota; kingdom Metazoa; phylum Chordata; class Actinopteri; order Siluriformes; family Clariidae; genus Clarias; species Clarias magur. The sequence goes on along the minus strand of QNUK01000087.1, from coordinate 602,902 downwards.
GAGGGTTTTTCTTTCTTTTTCTTTCTTTTTTTTTTCCACAGTTTATTCTACTCCGCTTAGTTCGCATGTGCTAATTACAAAGAATTTTTCTTTTGATTTTTTTTTAGTCTTTAAATAATAAACATTTTGTCCGTCTGTCAACACCGATTAACATGTGAAGGTGCCTGGAGCCTATCCAACGGACGGAGCTCAGGGCACAATGCAGTGTACACACACACACACACACGCACACACACACGCACACACGCACACACACACGCACACACACACACACACACACACACACACACACACTAATTACACACTATGGGCAATTTGGAAATGCCACTCTACCTTCATTTCATGTCTTTGGACTGTTGGAGAAGGTTGAGGATTCCTATTAAGCACAGAGAGAACATACAAACTCTACACACACACACACACACACATACACATACACACACAAGACAAGGTTGAATCCCTGGACGTGCGAGTGAACCACTAAGCTGCCGTTTTGCCCAGAACCATTTCCTAAAAAAATATTGATTGCTCTGAGGGTTAAATCAGACATTTTTAACATGTTGGAGAACAAAATGAACAGATTAGACAAAATAATTAAATAAATACCCAGACCCACAGCAAAAGCGACCAGACGTAATAGTTTTAGTGTCTAGACAGTATTTTAGATATAGCTTGCTTGGATTATATTATTGGATTCCATATACTGGCCTTGGACATACCATGAATCTTGAGCTACTGTGTTAAATATTACTGCATATGTATTTTGGGGGCGGCACGATGGCGTAGTTTTTAGCGCTCCAGGGTCGAGGGTTTGATTCCCGCCTCAGGTCTGTGAGCATGGAGTTTGCATGTTCTCCCTGTGCTTGATTACTGTAGATTAGGCTGATTGGCATTCCCAAATTGACTTTAGTGTGTAAATGAGCATGTGAGTATGTGTGTACTGTATGCGTGTGCACGGCGATGGATTAGCACGCCCTCCAGGGTGTACCCTGCCTCGTGCACCAACGGATAGGCTCCAGGCCCCCTGCGACTCTGTATACAGGATAAATCATCATAGAGGATGAGTGAGTATAGCTTTGTAGAAGTATAGTACAGTATGTTCTCCTGATTGTATACGTGTTGTGTGCTGAGATGATTTATGCGATCTAACTTCTTCCTCCTCACCGTCTTCCTCAGCACGCAGTCATTCTCCGTAATCCCGGTGACGTCAGACTCGCGCTGTCTACTCCCATCACTCCACTCTTTAGCACTCATTAAACTCCTGTCTCAGCATGCATGCCTGTCTGTTATTGCTTAATACGTCACGTCAGGGTTTGATGGTCTCTCGACTCCTGTTAATAACGCTTCTCATCCGAGTGTCACGCTGAGTGATGATGGACAGATGGCTGTAAATAGGCCTGTCACAGAGCACTTGCTCACGTTCAGACGTGTTGATTTGCTGTTTATCTGATACCCTGGCTATCTGGGTTTAATGTTATGTGCTTGTTCTTATGGTTTCAGCAGGTTGCGTGTGGATGGGTTTGCTCCTGGATTATGTCACAGAAACAGATACAGAATGAATGAAAAACTGGACGTGAAGTGCTATAGGAGAAAAAAAAAATCAAGAATGCCGTGGTTTTATGAAGCTTTACATTAAGCGTTGTCACTCTTATTATGCAAAAGTTGATGATTTGTTGTACAACCTTAAGCATTTTGTTCATCTTATTCCACAGCAGTGTGTAATTTACTTCATCAATTAAAAAAAAAAAAAAAAAAAAAAAACCTCCATCAGGTCCCTTTTATCATTTAAAAGGGAAAGTGCTGTGGTTTCCCCCGATTGTTCCAGTAACTCTACATACTGTAACCTCATGTTTTATAACACCACTCGGTTGCTGAGTATTTCCTGTAACAGCACACCGCCAAGAGTTTTATTCCTCACTCATTTAACATTTTGTGTTTTTTAAGTTTGTCTTTGGCACTAGTCATGAACTGACCACACAAAACAAATCGAAAGTGAAAAAAAAACAAAAAACAGAACGTGTGTCTTTGGCTCACCCAGGCGACCGACGAGGACTCTCCTCCGAATAACGCCTTGACCTACTCCATCGTCTACGCCTCGCAGTTCCGCAGTTTCTTCAGCATCACCATGGTGGAGGGCTACGCAGGTACGTGCAGTAGGCCGCCGGCTACCTTCTCTAAGTCAGAGTCATTAAATTCAATTTAATACCCGCGTCAAACGGCAGTGATTAGCTTACGATAGGCTTTCTGATGCTCAGTGACCTATACGATTATGGCAGACTGCACGCTCAGCTCAGCAAAGTCACACAACAGCAGCCCCTCAGGGAGAACGCGGATTGAACCGGGGAGTTTTACGCATTAACCTAGATTTAGAGGCGAGCGTATTTGTATTGATTCTCTGCGGCTTTATGACTTTGCATTAGAAATCTTTAATTAATTCTTGGTTGTTTCCAGTCATCACAGTGAACAGACCTCTAGACTACGAACAGGTTCCTGGCGGAACTATTTCTCTGACCCTCATGGCCATGGATGGAGGATCCCCAGCCTTAAACAGCACCGTCCCCATTACCGTGGAGCTGTTTGTGAGTAATTTACACTCTTGCTTACAGTACTGTATATGTCACTCAGCAGCAAAATGGAAGTTTACGTATATATTTATCCATCTGTAAAATAGGTGCTTTTATTACAAATTAGTTTTAAGTGAAAGTGGAGGCGGGTGTCTATGAAGGGGTAATTCTGCCGAAAGGTTGCACAAATACAAGTAAACAAACTGTAACAGAATGCAGTTGGGAAAATGTATCACATCTTCTAATTTGGCAAACATCTGTTATTAAGCTATAGCGGTTCGACAAGGTGATGTAAAATGCAGACACCAGGATACAGGTTTTATTTACGGATTGCATTGAAACAAGCGATTTCTCCATGGCAAAGTCTTCCAAGAGTCCCGCTCCTTACCTGCCCACAGTGGAGCTGTCCATGGTGGCAAGTACACGCTGCGTTTGCCTTTTTTGTGTGGTCGAGCACGAAGCTGTCTCATGCAGCAAGGCACTGGCTATCTCGCCATCACAAACTACTTTATCTTCCTGATCCTTCAATTAAACTGAGACAGTTGCAATTCTAAATAATGTTTTAAAGCAGGTAAATGAACACTTTTCAAACTAGTTACTCCAGTTGTTATAGAAAATGTACATTTTTAAAAACAATATATAAAACTGTGCTGCTGGTGAGATTATTTTTAGGATTGGATGGGCAATGCTGGTCTCAAAATGAGACATCCCTCTTTCCTATTACACCACAGAACTCTTATTTAAATATAAAAAAAAAGAAAAGAATTGAAAAACTTGCACTGGCCATATCCCAGGAATCGGACATGACCAAAAATGGAGCTTATTTAACCAGGAATTAGAAAATTTGCCTAACTAAAATCACCCCAAATGTGATTTACAGTAATACCTAATTTGATGTCTTGTTATTAATAAACTATAAAAGGATTAGTGTAATATGAATGAGCAGTATATATTTTATTGTATATAACTCAAAAGGCTTTTTAACAAAGATGCTGGGATTTACTATATTTGCAGATTGTTTCCCTTGTGCCCATATTTCTTTCTGCATAGCACTGAGATTCTCTGGAGGGGCGTGGTCTAGGAGTAGCTCATTAACATAAACATAGCAATGTACAGAAGGAGTTTGAGGGGTGAAAAAAATATTATTCGAGAGGTATTTAAGCATTTGCATTTACAAACTCGCACACATTTTGGGGGAGCTCTGAGACATGTGATAACTGGTTAAAGTAATAGTTACATCCTGTATGGGACCTTTAATGGCCCAGTAGTGGCATAATACCAAGAACGTCTGGAGTCTTGGATAAAGCGGAGCAGTTTATGGTTAGCTAAATTACAAAAGTAAATTTTGAAATCTGCTTTCAAGTATTCTTCTATGTAAAATGTCTTGGGTTATAAAATATTAAGAAAAAATACAGGTTCATATAATAATCTCCTTGCTTTGTAATACACTTTGTCATCAATTTTTCAGCTGATGGTTGACTTTTTAACGTTGTCCTGGTCGGCGATTGAGGATGTTTTCGTTCCATTTCCATTGTTTACTCTCAGGCTCGTAGTAATGAATGCGTGTCTCGTCGCCAGTAATGATTCTCTTTAAGAAACTGTCACCTCCCTTAGAGTATCGCTCCAAATCTTCTTTGCAGATATCCAAACGCCTCTGTTTATGCTCCTCCATGAGTTGTTTCGGCACCAGATACAGTACACCTTCAGTCCACAGAAAACCTCATCACTGTACGCTGCTCTTGGGCGTCCCCACGGCGCTGCTCACAAACGAACGAACTGATGTAACACGTTCACACCTGCACAGCAAGAGCTGATAAGACCAACAGCAAACCCCTATATGTAAAACATTTTCAAACTTTAACTGAATTGCTTTGTGTCCAAACTCTCTGGTTCATCTAATCCGCTGGCTCCTGTCACCAGAATGAACTAGCCAGATATGCACAGGGTTAGAGCAGAAAAGAAAAATTTTATATACAATAAAACTGATCCAATTCCTTTGTTGTCACTCCCAGCAAAATGTGCCATGTGGTATGTATAGACTGTATGAATTCATATGAAAACATCAGATAGGCAAGTTTGAGTATCAGTGTTTTAACTCGCACCTCTGTGACCTTTCTTGAGTCCGCACGCCTGCTTGTTCCGTCCCTGAACATTTCCCTCTGACCTTTCCTCTTCCTTAATGCCATGGTTATGATTAAACTTATTTCAGTTGCTGCAAAACAGCAGGGTGTTGAGCCATTTAGTCAGCTCTTTGTGTGTGTGTGTGTGTGTGTGTGTGTGTGTGTGTGTGTGTGTGTGTGTGTGTGTGTGTGTGTGTGTGTGTGTGTGTGTGTATTAGCTGTATTGTCAGTCACTGTGTGTATGCTTTGTTTTTTAGCTATGAGTAAAGCGGCATACAAAGAAAGGCATGACGCTGCGTCTGCCCCGTTCGGTTCGTCACGGCTTTTGAGCTCCTTATTGAAGACTGAAATGATTCAGTGACTTTCGGCCGGCTCTGGCTAATAACACTTTGAACTCTTTAGAAAATAAGCCTTTTGATTTTTATTTAACTCTTGCGCTGCGTTCCAGTTCAGTCAAAGCCAATTTTGCTCTCTCTCTGTCTGTCTCTGTCTCGCTCTCTTTGGACTGAGCAAATTCTTCAGAGTTTAAAATAATGCATTTATCTTTATCGCTATTTTACCCGCATGTGTGGAAACGAACGTTCTGCGGATCATGTGGACAAATAAATGATCGGCTCTAGTGTTCGATCATTGTTCAGTCTGTAGTTATCTCAACATTTATCATGAATTCTCAGTTTATGTTCTGCCATATACGATTACTTTATTTTTAATGAGCAAGTCAAATGATTTGTTCTTATTGACCGGAACTGGCATTCTCTTTGTAGTAATTGGTAAATATATCAAATATAGTAATATCATAGTGTATCATACTATATTTCTAACTGGAATTTAAGGAGGGTTTGAACATAACAGATGAAATCGTTGCTATCTTCCTTTCAGGATGAGAATGACAATCCCCCGGAGTTCAGCCAATCCTCGTACATCGTACGCATCTCAGAGAACATGGTTGCAGGTAAGCGTTCAAGGAAATATTTGGAGCTTTGTTCAAGTTGGAAATTTCACCACGAGTGTTTCTTTTTTCCCCCACTTCCCCAGGCACCAGTCGGAAATCGTCTTTTCACAAATTTCCAAATTTTAAATGATGCAGTGAAATGACCAACATTCTTGTGCTATTATTTTGAGTTGTTGACGGTATTAATTGTCACTGGGGTCGTTAGGACAGCAGGTTAGACAAAGTGGTACATTCCCAATAAAGATGGATTTCACCAGCATCTCAAAGCAGACACCATCAATCAAACCAGAATGAAATGTGGAGTCCACAGACACGCCTAATTATCCAATAAGGACGTAGAATTTATAAGTAAATGAATACATGAATGAATTAATTCATTTACTCTACAGGTAATGGTAATAATGGCGGCTCATTTTAATGGCGGCTCATCGCTTGTAGTACACCTGTGAAGTCCCTAAGATGTGTCAGTTACACCGCTTGCTGGTCAGTGCCGTCGTTACTACGCCCTTGTTAAGGTCCACCCACGTCTTACTTTGATCACATCCTCAACAAGATTTTTTGACCATGTACTCCATGTGATACCGGTTTCTACCACGTTCTTGCCAAGTCGTACAAGCTCTTATCGAGTTCATCCAAATTTTTTGAGAATGTTGTAGGAACATCAGTCACTCATCTTCTATACCATTTGACCATTTTTACCACCAGGGGTGCCAGTCCATCGCAGGGCACACACATGCACACACTCGCACGCTAATCCAAACTAAAGGTCTCAAACTCAATCTATCAAGCACGTGGAGAACCTGCAAACTCCTTGGGCACAGACCCCGACGTGGGAATCGAACCCGGACCCTGGAGGTGCAAGGCGACATTGCTAGCCATTATGTCAGCATGCTGTCTGAGTGGGAACATGTTATTCAAAGCGTCGTTACCGCCTACTAGCCCTTACAAAAATTCAGTCTGTAAACTGGGGCAGATTTTCAAAACGACGTCACGATGTGTAAGATAAGGACTAAGCTTATGACCATGTTCTGAAAATGACTCATCTTTAGACCGTCAGTTTCAGTAAAGAGCTCGCTTGTGGTGTCCAAAAAAAAAAAACTCACCCTATCACCCTCACCCCTGGGTTTGTGTGAAATAATAATTCACACACAAGTAGTCCCACACGAGAACTCATGGACAGGTCACATCTGATGACTTTCACACAGAAACAAACCCACGGCGGACGCTTTTCCTCTGCTCATCTACCCCATCCTGTCTGCGTACACAGTTACGCCCGCTCCTCCTCTTCCCCCTGCTAACTTCTTCTCTCTTTTTTTTTTTTTTTTTTTTTCCTCACTGCTCACATCATTTGATGTTGGTTGGCTGGCTTGTGTTTTGGGCGCGAGGTCCGCTCAGGCTGAGTGTTCAGATTCGAGAGATGCTCGTCATTCGTATGCATTTATTCATTCGGTGCTTTTGTGCCAGACAATAGATCTGTCTCCAATTGCCTGAGAAAATTACACTGACACCGGTCAGCGTCTGCCAAAGGCCCACGCTGAGCCTGTGTGTGTGTATGTATGCGTGTATGTATGTGTGTGTGTGTGTGTGTGAGTGTGTGTGTGTGGTGGTTCTGTTTTTGGGGATCAATTTTGCACACAATGACAAGAAAATGTGTGTCCATGTGCAGGTGCATGTCTCCATGTGGGATTCAGTGTGTGTGTGTGCGTATGTGTGTGCGTGTGTGTGTGGTGGACAATTTAACTCTCTTACAGGGAGTATGAGATGTTGTTTGATCGCATTAGAAATGTTTTTGTGTCTAAGTATGTGAGTGATGTGCAAGTGTGTATACACGTACCCACACTGGTATGTGTGTGTGTGTGTGTGTGTGTGTGTGTGTGTGTGTGTGTGTGTGTGTGTGTGTGAGAGGTGTTTCGGCTGCGTGTGAGCTCGTGGCAGCTCGTCTCGTTTGGACTCTAGCCGTATTGATCAGAGCCAGCGCTTGGCTTGCTGCCTATCTCGCTCTCTGCCAAGCTCCCTGATAATCCTAAAATCCATAAACACTCTCGGCGCCTGACTCATCAATGCGGCTCCGAGTCGCGATTAACTTCATCTGCTTTTCGAGTTCTGTCATTTCTGCCGCGTGTTTGCGAACGGGCCATCGTTCCGTCGCTTTCTGTCTCACTCTATCTCTATTATCTGCTGTTGTTATTGGCTGCACTCCCATAAGCTCATTATCAGTCAGAATGGTTCTACAATAGTCGCTCTCCATCCCTCTCTCTCTCTCTCT